>PVMI01080890.1:4085-15492 GCA_008528875.1 Aulacorthum solani
CCTCTAGGTTTGCTGCTTGCACCTTCCAATCACTTCCTCCTCCTAATTCTTCCACATTTTTCTTCACTACATCCTCCCATCTCATTCCCGGTCTACCAATGGGTTTTTTCCTGTAGGGTTCTTTTCCAGTACTGTGCGGAGTAATGGGTTTTGGTTTAATATAAATATTTACAACATTAAATATTATATATCTATAAGATTATTTGTATTATTTTAAGTAATAATAACATTATGTCTTAACTATAAAATTATATTATTTTTAAAAAGGTATCATTTTAGTATCACCGATGATTAAAGTTTAATGAGATTTATATAATTGAATCATTTTTACATAACTATTATGTAAGTTCAATCAATTGTGATAAACTGATATTATTTCTGAACGAGTAATATTATAAAGTACCTAATGTGTATGGTAATGCAGCCAATATTATAAATTTATAACGTTGAAACAGGACTAGATATATAAATAAATATTTTACATTGATGAGGGGGGGGGGTAAAACCAAATATTGGGCCAATACTATTTGTCCCTAGGCCTCTGGAAGACTTAATTTGGGTCTGTATAAAGCCTTGATGAGCAGAGTAGTAGAATAATTGAAACAACATTTCTCTCGGGTACTCATGTGCTACTCCACTCCACTCGTCCACGCTTTAAATACTTAGAGAAGAGTGGCGGATGTGTACCTAGGCTGTTATACATATATTTTTGTGCATGTAACTCAATAGGAGTAAGAGACGTGTGACTTGTCAATGGGTTGCTTAGTAATGAATGCATAGAAAAAAGTTTATGTCTCGGCGCCTATAGAAATGCATATTTTAAGGATAACGGCATATTTGAAGAATGTTGATTGCATACTTCGTAGGAAAGTAACTTTTATTTATGCATATAAAATAAAATATTCTAAAATATCTATATAATAAGACATTTCATTGCGTAAGTTAGCGATTTATAAATTTATAGTTTAAGGGACTTTTTTGGGTGGAGTTAGGTAATAATATGTTTTCAAATAATATAACTGTTTTTCTGTAAGTAGGTACTGGTTATTTTTTTTTTTTGTTTTGTAAAAAAATATTTTCTAAAATGTTAATAATTTTTGAAATAAAGAGTATAAAAAAGGCATCGTCGCTCTGGTAGTCGGATGAAAACGTCGTTTGATATTTTTGGCTATTCACTGCTCTCTATATGAGTGAAAAACTAAAAATCGATTTATGACTGTTGTACGTCTGTTAGTACAAGCAGATGTATTCTTCCCAGCGGAAGCGCTTGATGACTAGTCATACATTTGTACCCCGACGAAAATTAATTATTACACGGTGAATACTGATTAATTACAGTGCACTGCATTATATTATAGCCGTGAATAAAATTATCATTGATTATCATAAAGGCAAAAGACTACCCACAGCACTCCTATCGTATTATTATTATTTCGTCGTTCTCGTTGCCCGGTGGTTAGATTTGCAACAGGTATCTACTCGAAATCAATGACTGTTGGTCCTAGTGAAATTTGTTTGAAATCCAAATAAGATATTTTCGCAAACAACTAATATTGGACGACGACGTTCAGTTGTATCCTCGATCTTCGTTATGGCGGCCGAAACAAAGAAGGTGGAAGTAGTCATTTCGGGTGTAGCCGGAGTATTCCCCGAAAGTGACAATGTGGAAGAATTGAAAGATCTGCTTTTCAGTAAGCGGAATGGGATTACGTTAGATTCAAGACGTTGGCCATTAGGTGAGATAATTATTATGATGAATATTCATATTTACAAACGAATTGTATACGACTAGCACTGCGGGTGGAACCTATGGTCTTATATATTTTGTCCGTACCTACAACGAAGAATTTTTGTTTGTTTGTCATTACAGTCATATTTTATTCTCTAATGCTTTAAGAATCGTAAACTGCTATAACTATACTTTGTACAGATTATAATCAACTAAATTAGTGGATAGTTTTTTGTTGTTTTATAAACAAAAAAATGCATTAATTTGGAGCTTATATAATTGTATAGAATACACATTGTTTAAAATACATATGAAGGATGATAAAGAGCAATATCCATAAGTATTATGTCCAAATTTAACAATTTTTTTTTTTAATTTTATAGTTTATTCTATAATCAATAGTTCCACCATATCATTATTTTAGGAGACATAGGTAGTTCTAAATAGTGTTGGGTATTAACCTAAAGCAAATTACAAATTACTGTAACGCAATTACTTTTTCAGTAATGCAGCAGTAATTTCATTACATTTTACTTAAAGTAAAGCAATAGTAACAAAATCACTTTTCAAATGTAATTTCTATGAATTTCCATATTATTAAAATAATAGTTTTGATTGTTATACAAAAACAAGCCGATAGGATTTTCCAGAAAAATTAAAAATCAAGTTTAATTTATTTTTGATTCTGATAATAGTTAACAATATTATTAAACATTCCAGGAATTAATGATATTACTTTATTATCAGAAAGAAAAGAGTTTGGTTTAAAAATAATATTTAATTAAAATGAATTATGTTTTATGACTTATGAGTTATAACTATCTGTCTATGACTATAAACTAAATAGTTTGTAGATTGTACATATTTTACATTTGTACCTCCATCATAGATTGTAAATTGAATATGGTTAAAAAAAGGTAACTTCATTTGTACCGCACTACTTAATTAATGAAAAAGTATTGTATTGTTTTATCACGTTACATAGGTAACGCAAACGTAATTTAAATAAAAATATTTGAAGTAACGAGTAACGTAATTTAATTATATCCCAACACTGGTTATAAAGCCTACTCGTATTTTTTTCTTCGTCTGGGTGCATTTTTAAAAACATACTACGTTTAATTGAGCACAATAATTAAATTCTTACCTTGTGACGTAACATGGTTATTACTCCTGACATTTCTATAAGAGTTTTGATATTTTTCCCAGTATAATGGATAAAAAAAGATATTTAGATGTTTAACCTAGTATACAATAACTAAATAATATTAAAAAAACATATTAATCTGAAGTCCATCAAAAAATAATATTATAGTTATTTAACTTGCAAACCCTTAGATAACAGCTATTGAGATATTAATTACCAGTAAACATCAGTATTGATCAATTACCGCTATCCTAAATTAATATAGTATTTTAGAATACCAGTTTACCGCAATCTGGCAATCACCATAGTTACCAGAAATGCCTAAAGGCGGGTTTCCACTATACCAGTTCGTTTAAATCCGCTGCTGTGATTGGTTGGTTAAGTTAGGTTACCATACGTTTAACCCCGTTACCGTGTAGTTTCACACAGCTGAACATTTTTCGTTTACACTGCACACGCGTGTAGTGGAAACCCGCCTTTATTATTGTTGATACCATCGACCTTGGTAGTAAATAAATGAGAAAATATGTAATACCGTCAACTACTCAAATCTATGATCACTACCAGCATAATTATTGCTAACTTGTTGGTTATAATAATTCAATAATCAGTGATTTATTGTTAAAAATAATTGGTCTTAACTCGTATTGAAGCAATTGGAAAATGATCAACATTTTATAGTTACCTATAATAACTTGTACTTATACGAACGTGGAAGGTATACATACCAAAGGAAACAGTTTTAATTGATGTATCTCATTCTTAATGATTGCACATTTTTAATTTATACCAACCTAGTGCACTTTTCCAAACTTTTAGAAAGTTTTTGTTTTCAAAAAATTCAAAAAATTATGATATCTAGTAGTTAAACCAATACATCTGGTTTTTATACTATATTTCATAACTTTTGTATCTATGATTATAAAAATATATAATGTTACACAGTAAAAAGAACACATTGACTCTTATTATCAGAATATAAATATTTAATAAGGTGTACTATTATTTATTATAAAGTTAGATCTTAGATAGGTACTTATTACCTTTATACATTTATATAGGTATTAACAATTGTAAAAAAGTCCTTATATTATATATATTTACTATTATTATTGTGACAAAGTAAATTTATTTAAGCTGCACAGTTAAAAGAAATGAAACATATTTAAAATATCTTGGTAAATACTAAACAGTAGTTATTATGACGAATATTAAATTAATAATAGTCTAAAAAGGAAAATATTGTTCATCGAATATATCAAAATGTTTTTTTGATTTTGTTTTCAGACGAGTATGGTGTAACATCTGGAGTAGGCAAAGTAAAGTCTATTGATCGATTTGACAACGTTTTCTTCAACATGCATGGAAAGCTTTGTGAGAGTTCGGAGACCGTGATTAAGTTGAATTTGGAGAGATCTGTGGAAGCTATTATCGATGCAGGTGAGCATTTCAAAATTACGTTATAATACATAAATTACATACCTAGTCCATATAAATATATTAAAATGATATATTCTGGTAAATAGTGATACGAATTGGGATTATATTTGTTTTTTACGATGTATTATTATTTATTTCAGCCTTATTAAGATTGACAATTTTATTAATTTTTAGTTACATACCTACTACAACTATTCATAAATATTCGGAGTTTAAACAAAGTTTGTCTATATATTTTGAACTTCAAACGCTTATCAAAAAAAAAGAGAATATTATATTTATATTGTATTCAATATTTTTGAATTACTAAAGGAAAACTTGTGTGAGATTTTATATTAAATGTCCAAATAGTTTTGGCCGAGCTTAAAACTTAAAAAAGAACAAAAAAAAGATGAACTAATAGTTCAACTAATAATAGATATTATTTTAAAATCTTAATTCCTATTTTTGTGAATTACTAAAAAACAACAACAAATAATTGAGAATAATAATTAATAAATCGTTATTTCACGTGTATTTATCAATCATCGACATAATTTAAACTTCAAAATTTCATAAAAAATATATATAATTGGGTTTACATTAAACTTTTTTTTTATTCTAAAAAAAACGAGGAATTTTCGTGAATTGTCAAAAAAAACCTAAAAACGTCGATAATTTTAATTTTAATAAAATATAGCACAGAAAACTTCCAAGATATTTTGAATTTTGTATAACATATAGAAAATACAAATATAATGATTTCATGACAAATTCAAGTAAGTATCTATCTACAGTCATTCATTTTTGTATTATAGCAAAATAACAAAAATAATTTTGTCGAAAGTTTTGATTAAAATTCCCGTTCATCCTTAACTTTTTATTTTACTGCAATGATGAGTGTTTTTTAGTGTCTAAAGACTCTTAACCACCGTAAATCACTGTGAAAATTGAAGATTGACTCATACATCGCTCCAAAATGTGGTGACAGACACACTTTAAATAAATTAAAATGCGTCATCGTAAAATACTCATCGCTCGACTCAAAATCTATATTTTAGTATCATTTAGTATTAAATATCCTTGGAGAAGCTTAGTATCTAAATATTTTTCTTTTTATATAATATTATACGTAATGATGCATTATTACTGTTTACTAATATAAATACATGGTATCTTAATGACTTAATATCATTATAGTTCAACGATATTAGTGAACTTTTAATATACAATCGATAACTGATAATAATTATTAAAATATTGATTTTAGACTTTAACATTATGATGGATATAATAAGATTTATAGCAAATAATATTTTGAGTTTATTAAAAATATTTATAAATTCATTTTTCAGGTATTAATCCGGGAGATTTATACGATACTAATACGGCAGTATTCACATGCTCTTCGGGTAGCGAAACCGATACAATTGCGATGTTCGACGAATCGAAATTAGGATTTGCCATAGTTGGTCACAATAAAGCCATGCAGGCCAACAGACTTTCATACGCCTTGAATTTGAACGGTGAGTATTCTATTGTGTTTTACTATTCTGTTCAAACCATTTATTAACGAGTGATTATTTAATTATCATTTTGTTATTAAACCAATCAATTACGCTTGGAAAATACTATATCTATTCGATAATTGGAATACATTACGGTTAAAAATCATTAAAATGATTTTCTGTCTCATATTTAGGACCTAGTTTCACAATATTTTCGTCGTTCACCGGCGGCGTGGACGCAATAGTAATGGCTAAACACATGATCGAAAAAGGACACATTAGAACTGCAATAATTGGAGGTTGCAATCTAGTGCAAAGACCCAATTTATCACTTCAATTAAAAGGTTTAGGTGTTCTTAACGACGGGATAGAGACTCGGTCATTTAGCGAAGATGGTGAGTCGTATATTCTCAGATATTACCAGTGTTATCAAGTTAACTACTTAACGTGGTTTATAATATTATGGTTTAATAGCAATTTTTTCTCTTAATTTTTTTCCTTAGCGAATGGTTTTAACAGGTCTGAATCGTGCGTGGCCATATTACTACAAAATTCCTTGGACGCAAAGCGGTCATATGGCACGATAGTGAGTGCAAAAATGGAACAATACGGAGACCTCAGAGGAGTATTTACTAATTACTCTACTGAACGTTACAAACAAATAGTAATGGAGGCATACGCAGAAGCTGGAGTAGATCCTGCTAAAGTGGCGTATATTGAAGCTGACGGATGCGCAATCAAGGTATTATTTTTATAATTTTTTTTCGCAACATCTCTTATCTTTGCAAACCTATATGATATTTATTTTATTTTAATTGCAGAATGTAGATGCAATGGAGTTAGACATAATAAAAGATGTATTTTGTCCTTCTCATCGAAAAGAACCCTTGAAGATCGGTTCGGTGAAAAGCAATTTAGGCCACACTGATGCTTCAGCTGGTCTTGTATCGATAGTGAAATCAATTATTGCAATGGATACCGGTTTTATACCTCCTAATATAAATTATACCGCACCGAACAGTGGATCAGATGCTCTCACATCTGGAAAAGTGCAGGTAGTTTAATTTAATTAAATACACTTTGATTAGTAAATAGTACACAAAACCACATGGAATTAAGATAATTTGTCATCAAAACTTCATGAAAGTTTCTACAAAATAAGCGATACCGATTGACAAAAAAAAAATTACAAATTCGGTCTTATGAATAGTATTTTATTATTTTGCACGCTTGTTTAAAATATTTCATTATTATTTTTATTATCTTCATTGACGGAAAAATTCCATTCACAAAACAATAAATGTATACAATTGTGTAGTGACACAGATACAATTAAATTACGTACAATAATGTAAAATTCACATTCAATTAATACAACAAAGTACATATATTATGTGGTATATAATTTACAGCCATAATTAATTTCTAGCTAAAATTAATATCCATAGAGTTTTCTATTGTCATCAGTATATTCGTAAGTGATTATTTTAAGTATGTTTTAGAATCATTATTAATAAAAACACTTTCTTGATTTCTGGCGGATTTTGGTATTAATTCGAAAATTGAATCGTTTCAATAAATAAGGGCAATCTATAGAGTTATTACTTATTTAATAAAAATATGTAATAAAAATGTATAATGAAGGTTACTTCTCCTTGTACTTAAAGATTGTATATTGAAATAAGTTGATGCTCTATTGTAATCTGAAATATGTTGACGTTCAACTTTAAATTGAAATACTAAAAAACGAAGAAAACGATTTTGAACAGCTTCGAGATTATGAGTTATGAGTTACCCTTATGTTATTTGAAGACCAAATAAGATGATAATATGATCTGACAAATGCAAAATAAATATTTTTAAAGGCATTTGAATTATTAAAATTTGTACAAGTTCGTGTAATGAAGCCTACATTTTGAAACTCTTTACTGGTTATTTTATCAATGTGTTGATTATAACATAGTTTAGAATCAAACGTAGTTCCAAAGTCGATAAATGATTCTACTAGATCAATAGAAACTTGGCTACATGTAGAATCAAAATAAACCTGAGACTTTTTAATATTAAATGATAATATTTTACATTTGTTGATATTGAGGCTCAAACCGTATAAATAACACCAACCATTTAAATCATCTTGTAATTTAATACAATCATGAATAGAATTAATTTTTAAATATTTAAGCGTCATCTGCAATTAATAAAATATTTGAGTGTTGTATAATCGTATGTATATCGTTTATAAATAAAAAAAAATAAATTGGGTGAAAGATGGTCCCGAGTACTTGAGAGAACATAGATAGATATTACAATGCTGTATGGCACCTATTTTTTCAGATTGTTACCGAAAAGACTCCGTTAAATGGTGATATCGTAGGATTAAATATTTTCGGTAGAACAGGAAATTATGGTCATATTATTCTGAAAAAGTATGGTAAACAAAAAAAGAGAATATATGCAAAAGACGAAATGTTCGATGACGATTTACCGAGATTAATTTTTGTTTCTGGACGTAGTGATGATGGGGTCAGGAAAACAATAAAGACGGTACGTTTTAATTAAATATTTAAAATTTATGTAATGTACTAATGCCATATGATTTTTTTTTCTTTGTTTTTAGATTGAAAGTTATAATGTCGATGAAGAATACACATCGTTGCTACATAAAGTGTACTCTAAAAACATCAGTGCGCATTTCAATCGAAGTTTCTTCATCATTCCCACACCGGGTCCGTATAGAGAAAAAGACGTTTACGTAAGCATACTCGAACTAAAATCCTTTTTTTTGTACCTACTTAATATTTGTGTCAATATGTTTTTATTAGTCAATTACGAATGAAAAACCTCCTGTATGGTTCGTGTTCTCTGGTATGGGGTCACAATGGTTGGGTATGGGTACGCAGCTGTTACGAATACCAATTTTCGCCAAAGCGATTGAAAAGTGTGACAGGGTGCTGAGGCCGTTAGGCATCGATATAGTAAATATTATTACGAGCCTAGATTCGACGTTGTTTGACAACATCATGAACTCGTTCGTCGGTATATCAGCAATTCAGGTATGTAAACAGTGAATAATATTCCAAAAACCTAAATACCTTGCAAAAAAAAAATATTTTTAAACAAATACATTTATTATGTAACGACTTAACGACTTTTATCCTACAATAGTTGAGCTGTGTTTTGTTCATCGAATTAATTGAATCATACCATCACAATTTTAAGAAATTTTCAACACTTTATTAAGATTTGACATAATTCTTGACGATTACACAATATACTCTTATATCGGTGATTATTCTCAAGTATGTGTAGTCAATATAGATTTGGCTAAAGCATTCGACAGTGAAAACCTTTGTGCTGTTATTATAGTTTTGAGTGAATCAGGGTAGAATAGTCTGTTGTTTCATGGTTAGAGTCATTCAGAGGAAAAGAAGCAATGGATCAAAATTAATAGAACTATAGAACCCAGTCCAATACTATCTCAAGTGTTGACATTAATATGTTTTATGTCTGGAGATAAAAAAAAATTGTGTAACGAAAAAAATTCAACGTTTTTTGGTGCTAGAAACTTTAAATTTGAACCATAATTTCCTTATAAGGGCCTCATTCAGAGTATGAATTTAGGAATCGAAATTCTTCAACTCTTTCAATGAGAAAAATATGTTGTTTCTTTAGATTGTCAAGTTTCAATATAAATTACAAATAAATTGGTTAAAATTAATAAAATTGTTTGATTGCTGTTAGATAGACTGAGAAACGATAGTTTCAGAATATTGTTCTTGTTACTAACTTATGTAACACAATTAGTATTGACTTATCCTCTTACTTTACACTGTGTTTAGTCATCAGCCTGAAAGTCAGTAATTTGTGTGCATTACATTCGTAATTTTTATCCACGACTTTATATAAATAAATACAAAAGTTATTTATTTTTTGAGGTATTTAAATCGTCTTTGGAAAACGAATTTTTGAATGCCTACTGTGTTGGCGTCGTTGGTCAGCTTGGCTCGACAAATTGACACACGTGCATACCACAATAATACAATAAAAACACTATAAATAATAATTATTACTGTACTCGATTTATGTTGGTTTTTATTATAGATTGGTTTGGTGGACATCTTGAGGGCGTTGGACATCGAACCGGATGGTATGATCGGACATTCCGTCGGTGAATTGGGCTGTAGTTACGCCGATGGTTGTTTCACCGCTGAACAGATGATAATGGCTGCGTACGCCAGGGGTCGGGCCTCCTTGAACACAAAACTTCCAAAGGGCATAATGGCAGCTGTAGGTCTCGGTTATCAGGCCATCAAGGACCGGTTACCACATGACATAGACGTAGCGTGTCACAACTCGCCGGAGAGCTGCACGATATCTGGGCCCGCTACAAGCGTGGCGGAATTCGTTGAGAAGCTCAAATCAGAAAATATTTTTGCTAGAATGGTCAACGTTTCGAACATCTCTTTCCATAGCCGATACATACAACCAGCTGCTCCGATTCTACTTGATTACTTGTCTAAAGTGTGTAATAAGCGTATTATATTTATATGTTGTGTTTTGCCCAATGCGTCGATGTTCGGGTCTTGATTGATACGGGTTGTAACGGTCTTTCAGAATTTACCAAATCCAAAACTAAGATCGTCGCGATGGCTTAGTACTTCCATACCAGAGTCGGAATGGAATACAGATTTGGCTCGTTATTGTTCTGCAGAATATCACACCAACAATCTACTGAGTCCCGTGCTGTTTGAGGAAGCGTGTGTTCACATACCGAGCAATGCCGTCGTCATTGAGATCGCACCACATGGTCTTCTTCAGGCCATACTCAAAAGATCATTGAGCAAATTGGTCCATATCTCGTTGACTCAAAAAGTATTTGGAGATTCTGTGAGATATTTATTGGTAGCTATTGGAAAGTAAGTGAACATCAAACTTTACTATTCGAATCACTTATTTCATCAAATAAAATAAACAGTTGGTTTTTAAATCGTGGTTGATTTGAAAAATTACCCCATCATACCTGGACCATTTCTTCAGTTATGTCTATTACTGCATAAAGTACAATACTAAATTATCTTAAATAAGAGGCTGGGTGTTATCTATCTCTGTTTATATATAAGTCAAATACCACTCACTCACTCACTCACTCATCACTCATCACTACATCTCAAAAACTACAAAACATACGAACCTGAAATTTGAAATAGTGGTTCCTTAAAATATTACATTACGAAAGGATTTTTTGATATTCTCATTTTAAAGAGGTGGTCAAATAGGGATCTTGAGATTCTCGGTGGAAATTGAAATTGAATTTTGATTTATAAATGGTTGCCATTGGTTACTCGGGCACACCAGGTACAAGCATGCATTAAATCGTCACGCTAATGGTATGGCCTTGAAAAAGAAACTATAGGTATTTTAAAGCCAAAAGTATATGTGTAATAAATTACTCAGAAATGTTTAGATGGTAAGTAGTTAAGCCACGTTAATAATATACCAAGTGCTAAATCCAATCCGTTATTTACGGTTACCCATCTAGGTTCAATTATTTTTACACTGAAACCGAATCTGACTGAAGTACACTAAAACTAAGATACTCTC
>PVMI01080919.1:4716-16619 GCA_008528875.1 Aulacorthum solani
GAGAAGTAAAGTACATATTTTGTTCCTAAAGTTGAAATGTGTATAACACTACACGTATGTTTTGAAAAATCGGCCTTCTTAGCGCTCCTGGCGGACAAATCTCGCCCTAAATGCCGTTAAATTACGACTGCAAAATGTATTATTATGATAATATTGTTCTGTAATATTATCAACATCGTGTAGTCTCGCGTTATCTCATATTTTTTTTTCTTATCAAAATTCAACGCCATAACCGCAAAATTCATGTTTACAAAGCTATCTATGTAACTGTCCTGACTTGTAACTTATTCAAACATTTCAAACAATTCAATAGACCGGTAATTATTTTTTAACAATATCAATTTGTATTTTGCTAAGCTTAATTATCCTTAAATCATTTTTAGGTAGCTAAGATAATTATATACTCAAGAGGTCCTGTGTTCTTATTTTATATGGCTGTGTGAATTGAACGAGAACTTTGTGGATGGACATTACATTTTTGTATCACATAATGTAATATGATTTGTTGAAAGGTAACTATTTTAATAATAATTAAGTACATTAAATAAATAAAGTGGTCTAGTAAATTTCCAACATAATTAGTCAAGGTTTTTTTTTTTAAAAATACTTGGTTCTTTAAGTGAAATTATTAAAGTGAGGAACACTATCAGAATTTAAATTACGGATTTACTTTCAAGTACATAATTGTAAAATTTATATTCTTTACGGATTAAATTTTATTGTTGCTTTTTATTCATTCTTCCTAGATTAATATAGAAAAATTAATTATTAATGTCAATCTATACTCAGTCTTAAAAGAGAACTTTTTGCTCATTGTGAATGATGTGATTGAATAGAAAACCGAGTTATCATATTAACACTGGATTTTTAGTGGTAAATGCTTGGCACTGACAACAATTTGTTAGACTACTGATTATTCTCTTATGAGTCAAATTATAGTCGAAACGAATTCAAAATTTAAAAAGTAAGAATGTTTTATTATGATTGTCAATCTATAAATTGTTCAATTCAGTATAAAAGTATTTGATCTGCTTCTAGAATAGACAGAAGTTAATGAGAGTATTAAATCCCTATATTTTAAAATCTGTTTAGTAGTTTATTGTTCATTTAAAACCATATTAATTATCATATAAATATAAATTCGGACATTGTTGGTATAAATTATTGTTAACACGGACTACAATTGTTCAATCTATTATCGTAAGTAATCGATTATCAATTATGCTAGTCCATGGTGGTTATATCTTGTAATCAAATTGGATTTATAATTTGTATTTATTCCTATTTTATCTGATCAAGAAAAGTCCAATGAATACAACTACCAATACTTTTGAAATTTTAACTCTGTTTATGTTTTTTTACTTAGTTTGATTTAGTTATGATTATTGCCGTACAAATAAAAGTTAAATATGATATTAATTGTTTTTCATAAGTTAACATCTCTTACTTACAGACCTAGATGCTTCTAAAATAATGTAATATACATTATATTTATTTATTACCATTAATAAAATAAAATATTGTCTATCCTTCCCATAAAAAAATATTAGCAAGTTACTGGGCCAAGAAACTTTAACACATTGTATATTTTACCAAAAAATAGTCTTTGAGATACACTAAATCATAATTGACTTTGACATAAGCATACTGAGAGCTATTAATTGTTATTGATATAACTTGGTTTTGTGTCAATTTTAATATACATACATTTAAATAGGTACCATATTGATATTTATATAAGTTCATACGGCAGTTTTTAATAAAACTATAATCATACATAATTTCTAGAATTCATAAAAATTACATAAGTAGATATAAACATAGAATTATATTGTTCTATGATATAAATATATTTTTTAGTAGTATTTAGTAGCTATTGCCTTCCTTTATTTTTCTATTTATGTGTAATTTGTATTTGTTTCAGAACTTTGTGGATGAATTATTGCTCGAATTATCAATTTACAAATATAATTTTGTAATTTAATCTATTTTTAAACAAGGTAATTTTAAGTCTTTTGTTTTAACTTTTGTTAGATTGGTATTAATTTTAAAAATAAATACTCATACTTCATAAAACGTGTGATAATATCATTTTTTTGTAAAAGTTTGTGCTCATTTATATAAAAATTATTCAAATAAGCATGTTTTAAATTTAAATAATATGTACCTATTAGTAAATTATACAACAATATAATGTACATGTTTTATAGTATGAATAAGTTTATATTATCAAAGTAAATAAATTTTTCATATTTTGTACTTTGTAGGTATTATAGCTTATTAAGTATATGATTGAAGATACCATATTATTTTTGATTCTTTGTTTGTATATTTAATAGTTAAATTTTGTTATTTTCTTATTATACATAATATTTAAATTTTTTTATTTAAGCAGATTAAGATGGCTTCTTTTGATCTGAGAAGAGAACTTCATTCTAGAGGACCTCCAGTGAATTTGAATAAAAGTGTGTCTACTAAGAAACATACATTACACTTTGATGGACGTTTCGTTAGCAAATCAGACCGATACCAGTTAGAATCTTATGGTCTGTATACACCTAATCCTGTACTTGAAGGATTAAGTATATCGCATAAGAATAAATTAATATGGTCAGCTCGTTTATCAGATAGTCTATGGGCATGGTTTGTTTATGGTCGCAAACTTCTAGTATGGAATGCAGAAAACAATAAAGAAAATAAAACAAATCCTTGTTTTGAACTTGGATTACCAGCAAGTGAAGTGGCTCATCAAGCTGCTTTAGTTTGGGTTTTTGAACCTGAAGTAGAAAAGTCGTCATCTCATGCTTGTTGTATAGCTGTGTCTCCTGAAGGGTTGATCCGTTTTTGGAGAGATTTATATGACGAAGTTGAATATTTTGAATACAATACTGATTTGATGGGAAAGGAATGTGAATTACTATACCAAGTTGATAGTTCCAGGTACATTTTGTTGACAACCACTGCTGATTTGGTCATGGTAACAATCAACATGGATACTGTTCGCCCTCAAATAAGTAGTAAAATATTGACTGAATCTACTGGTTGGCTGGGTAATATATCTATGAACTTATCATCGCTTGTCTTTGGTTCAACTGGTCAACAGACTGACCCTAAAACCATATGTGGCTGTGTTTTAAAAAGTTCTTCTGACTTTACTGAACGCATATATGTGGTTACAACTAATGGTACAACCTTAACTAAGTGGAATGTTTCAAAACCAAATAGCGAGAAACAATTATTTGAAGTAAACTTGGCAAATTCTTTACAAGAAAAATTTTCAATTATGATGTTTAATAGTGTCAGTACTGGTGATATGGATATGGAAATAATTGACATGAAACCAACTAATAATCGTAATGAAGAGGTTATTGTTCTCATACATACCAAACCAAACCAAGCTTACAATTATTATATTTTAGCAACCATACAAATTCAAGATAGCAAGTGTCCAATCACTTCATTACATGTTCTTAATAATATTGAAAATTCCTACTTGAATGAATCTACACCTCAGCTACTGATTACTGAACAACAAGCATTTATTTTGTCTAAACATTATATCCTGGTTGTTACTTTTGAACCATTCCAAACTGATGTCATTGGTGTTGATTGTGATTTGAAATTTGGTGGAGGTTCGGTGGTGAACAATTATGGTATGTTTTTCACTCAATCTCATTGTTTAACTGTAGTCACTAAAATAACAAACGTGGAATATGATTTCAATGAATCAAGAAGTGTTCTTCAATCTCCAGATATAAATCAATCTATTGCTATAACTGCTGAAGTTGAAAGTGGTAGCAATGAAACTAAATTGAAATCTGCTTTTCTACAGTTTGTCAGCCGTAAAATAGACAATTGCAGAGCACTAGTGAAACAAGCGTGTCCAGAAGAATTGGCTTCAACTGATGAATCCAACCTAGATAAAACCGTATTTAAAGTTGGGGAAGATCTTGTTAATGATATACCCATCAATGATCCACGTTGGTTGGGTGTTCATGGTGAACCTACTATCAGATCATCGTCAATGGTAATATTAAGTCATTTAGAAGAAAAACAACAAGCCATACATTGGTATCTTAAATTTTTACAAGAGCTTGGATTATGGAATCGTATGAGGCAAATTAATAAATATGAAACTCAAGTCTATACAGGATGTGCTTTAAAAGATTTAAGTGAAAAATTACAAGCTACATTAACATTTCGAAAAATTGAAGTTGAACATAGTGAATTATTAGATACATTAATAAAAGAAGCAGTTGAAAGCAATTCTGATAGTTATTCTTCACCACCAGGCCTTACACACATTGATAAGTTTTATAAGCAAGTCAGTATGTCTCACATTCTTTTCCAGAGACTGTGTACGTACAGTGAAGAAATTTCTTCTACAAATCGTAGTGCTATAGACATTTGTTTAATTGTATGCAATGTCAATAAAATATTAGTAAAAGTACTTAGTGCTGTATTAGAGTACAGAAGACAAAACGTTGAATTTTTTCCAATTGACAAACAAAAACAATCAAAAATATCTTGGATTCTATGTGAAAAAAATGAAGGCATATGTTCTGAGCTAATAAAGCAAATAAATATAAGTCTTGAATTTGTAAAAAAGGCAAATATTACTAAAGAAGTTCGTTCAGAAATTTCTGATCAAGTTGCATTTTTGGTGGATGCCTTACTATCCAGCTCTATTGATGTGTTTTCTGAAATGGACACCAATTACACACAACTCAGGTATAAGCTACTTAAGACACTTATGGACTATAAAGAACACCACAAAGTAATTGAATTGGCTGAAAAATATGCAGACCATAGAGTTATAGTAGAGGTTTGTTTTGAAACGAACAATATTGATTTATTATATAGTTTTATGGACAAACTTTTTGATCAAAATTTTCGTCAAACTGTTTTTGCTTGGTACTTAGAACAAGATAAAATTGTAGAATTGTTACGTAATTTTTGTCGCAAACCTAAGTATGAACATGACATATCATTGGCCTTAGAAGCATATCCAAATTATGGTTGGATAGCTGGAAGTCTTTCTGAAAATATTAACCTAACATGTGAATCCCTAAAACAGTGCTGGTCTAAAGAGGAAACAAATGTGCTTAGAAAACAATACCAATTGAATTTATACAGAATGGCGGTATTGGCAAAAAATGGGCCATTAGCTAAGAATCCAGAGTTGGATCAAATAGATAGACATTTGGAAGTTATTGAACATCAGATAAATATTCCTGAGTGTGTCTTGGAATTATTGAATTTAGATTTGAATAGTATGCGTGTGTTATCTCCTGAAGAAATTTTCAATTTATACTTACACAAAAACAACATAACCTTGGATGAAAATCAATGTTTACGTGCTTTGTCCGTGTTACAATTTATTGAAAATAAAGAAGAATATGAAGCACTCAGTCGCTATTTGTGGTGTGAAACAATATTAAGAGAGACGTTAAAATATCCACTTCATGACCAAGAAATTGGTAACCCTATAGAGTTTATAGACAAACTTTTAATCTTCAAGACATTAAAACTTATGTATAACAAAGGACTATTAGATCTCTTACCATCTTTAGACTGGTTGCTGTTTGCTGATGAATTAGAAAACTTCCATTCAAACACTATGTGGCAGTATGTGATGAAAATAGGATTTGAACATTGCTTAAGACCTGATAGCGCTAATATGGATTTTGAAACTTCACTTGTTCAGTAATTTATCAATATTAATTTCAAAATCTATTATTTTTTATATATAATTTTGTGTATTTGTTTTGATGCTACTATATAATTTTAAACAATAATTAATAAATAATAAAAAATACCTAAGTCTTTAAAAAATTATTTTGTTTTATTATTCTGATTGGTTACTGCCTTACTGATAAATTATTTTAAGTGTATCTCTACAAACAGTTGTAGTATTATTGAATATCCATCATTATTCTAGTTCAACATTTAATAAATAATATTATGCTATTCAATGAAATGATAGTTATATCAAACATTACTTTAGAATTTAGTTACTACCTAAAAGAATAATGTCTTCGAACATTAGTGGTTAAAGTTGAGTCTATAATTATGATTATGATCATTTTAAATAATTTGAAATTACCATATTGTTAGTATAAAAAATAAGTAATATTAATATATATATAAAATATAGTATTTAAAAAAATTTGTTTGTTTTTTAGTATTGAGTATGCTAATTTCAAAATAATTAAAATATTGTAGGTAGGTGGTACTATTACATTAACAAAAAAAAGTTAAGGTACCTACCATGTATTTTAGTATTTCAAATTATATCATAAAAGATAAAAAGTAATCATTATTTACCTTTTATGTAGATAACTTCATTACAATATTTTATATTATAAATTATATGGAGAATGGTTGTACAATTATTTAATAAAAAATAAATCAATAATAACAATTATAAAAACATAAAGAAAGAATTTTGAATATTGAAATCATGGTAAAATTATTGGTTACAAATTTTATTCAATTTTTAATAAACTAATATTGTGACACACCCTTTAAGTTCTAAATTTAATTGACTTATTTACTTATTTAATAAAATAGTGTCACTGACTATCATGCAATTAGTATAGTTTATCTTGGCTACCTATTACAATTTTTATTTGTTCTAAAAATTGTTACAATAAATAATTGTATTACATGGATGAGCATACATTCATGATCAATGGACAATTATGATTTTATACTATTTAGTATAACTATTTTTTTTTTTAGGCAATCTGTTATAGTAATAGAAGAATTAGCTTAACTGATATAAAAGTAGTGCACACATGAAATACAGAGTGAAAAGATCTCCCTATGAAGTTACTTTATCAATTAAATATATATATTTAATAGTTATAACTGACGTATGTGTTTGAATTTTTTTTTTTTGTACATAATAGCTGGGTAATGTATTATTTATATATTATATTCATAAGACCAAGAATGATGGTTAAATCGTTTATTGAAGCAGTTGCAAAGTAGCTTGGCTAATTCCTTGACTGTAGATATTTTTAAATTTGAGTGGAGGGATTTATTGGAGATGTAAAATGAGGCTTTCAAAATGGTATGAAACATTTTTTACTGAAATATTTGGATGTGACTGGTGTCTGGTGTTAGAGACTTTTGCTGCGCTCCAGAGCCGGATGCCATACGTCCGGACGTGTCTTAGAAGTAGGTAGTTTAGCTTGAATACCTAGATATTTGAATATTTAATATTATGATCTAAGATTCATAAATATTTATTACATTATAATATTCACAACCTGAGCCCCAAACTCCCGACATCAATGTATACCTAATAAGTAATAATGAATAATGGTACATATATTGTTTCATAGTTCATACTACGATCAAACCGTATGTCCGCACCTATTACTTATCCTATTAAACCTATAAATGTAACTTTGTTCATCAAAAGTTTTGAAGTTTGACTCAAAACTCGTCAGCATAAAATAATAACAGACTAATATATTTTATATAATATATATATATTAGTCCATGGCATGGACATAAATACACATAAATATTGTGTTCTAATTTCGATTCAAACTGTTTTAAGGCCATCATATAAACGTACGAATATTTATATGCTAGTGAGTTGTTACTTGTTACCACGTTTACAGATCTTGTTCTGTACTTAAATTGTGGTTGTTCTTGTGATATCACAAACAAAGATAAGAACACCGCTGGTTTTGTTTTGATTATGATTTTTAAAAATTTTAATTTAGTATAATAATATTATGTAACATGGACACAGGAAATTTAATATTGGTATGTCTTATATAATGTTGATGTCTTGATGTTATTATATAATAACAATATTATATTACCCTTTCGGCTTTATGTCCATTTAGTTTTGACTACCAGCTCTACTGGCTACTACAGTACTACCTACTATCTATAGATGGATTGATTTATTATTATAGCATTATAGTATTTAATACTTATTACCTAACAAATGTAACATAATGCTAATTAGGTACTAGTTAGTACGTAATTAATAAAAAAACAATACATAGGTCGTACATGCATACAATTTTAATTTTTCAGTTGCAGGTATGTATTTTATTTTCTTATTTGAATAAATTAATTTTATATCAGTGAAAGTGATTTGGTTCACTCACATATTGTATTATTTTTGTAAAAATCATATTTAAATACCTAATAGTACTTATATATAATACTTATTTTATAGTTTGTACTTTTTGTCATTTCAACTTTTTACGAGTATTTAAAGTGAAGATATGACTTCAGGAAATGTACCTGCTCGGCCAAAAATAATGTATAAAAGTTCAGTACAAAAGTATAAGATTTCATTATAATTTAATTGGTTTGTATTAATTATTCAAATATAATAATACTCACTACTACTCTTTGGGCCTGAACATAGATTTACATATGCATATCTGGATAATATTTCTATAGGTAATTCCTATGCAATGAAACTTATAAATTTTTAACTTAATTATTTGTATGTTTTTCAGCCATGGAAAGTTGGAGAAAAATTACATATGTGGTTGCTGTTTTTATGTTTCTGATACAAATTCGTCCACTAGAACCATATTTAACAGCTTATCTCACTGGGCCAAATGGGAAGATTTCTCTTTCAGAGGTTCATAAGTAGTATTATTTTTAATCTTGGTTTTAAAATATTTCTTCCAATAAAAAAGTATTTATAAGTTTATTGTTTAAATAACTATTACATTTACATTATTAGGTTAGTAGTTGTATAACTTTGTATTTATGCGTAAACTTAATAATTATAATGTAAAATTTAAAATTGTATATAATCGTGGACATTGTCATTCAAACATTATTTTACTAACATAATTATTAATATGGTAATACAATTTTAACACAGATATATTTTTTTATTCCTATGAATTATATTTTATTATTGAGTTGGAGTTTGTATAATCTGAATTGTTTTTGTTACAGGTCGCTAACTCGATGGAGTCTATTAGATCATACTCTGCTCTTATAGCAACTTTTATAATGTTAATCATCTCAGACTACCTTCTATACAAGACAGTAGTTATAATCTTAACATTTTGCTCATGTATGACTTATATTCTCATGGCGGGGTTTCCAAGTTTAATACAATTGAAAGTTAGTGCTAAATGCTAATATTTCAAACATATTTCTATTATATTAATGTCAATAATGTTATTATAGTATTTGTATACTGATTTCAGGTTTCTATGTTCTTCTATGGATCAGCATACTGTACCACAACAGTCGCATCATGTTATTTATTTGCCCGTATCGAAGACAGAAAACATTTTCAAAAGTCTGCCAGCTTTGCAGCTGTTGGGTTGGAGCTAGGAAAGTTCTTTGGAGATGTCTCTGGGCAAATCATAGTCAGCTCAAGTGGAGGAAGCTACTCATCACTACCATATTGTAATGCATTTGGTTAGTATTTTACAATGTAATAATGTGTTAAATATTTATCTTATATCATGTACGAAATCCTACTGAGTTCTATTTTTAAATGACAGTTACTTCAATAATACACAATCATAAATACATAGTTAGAATGGATATACATAAACATTTTCTAAAGAAAAGAAAGGTTCTCCCTTATTATGATTCAATTTTGAAATGATTTTGAGAACAAGCCTTCAAATTATATTTTTAATTTTGGATAGTTCACTTATAATTTATAACCATTATGTATATTGAATTCTAAGCTTAAAATCCAATCCATTTAGTTTTTAATTTTTCTATTAAAATTGTGTTATTTAATTTGAACAAAAATGTATAACAAACATAATATTATAAAAATAAACAGTATTAAATTACAACATTTTTATGAAGTTTCATAAACTCAGTATTATAATATTGACTACCTATCGATTATATTATGTACTGTACTTGTCTATGTCATTGTTACTTTAATTAGTTATTTAAATCCATTTATTTATTTTCAGCTATGTTCTTGGCTACAATTTGGGCTTTTTTATTTCCTCCTATTAAACCAAAGGATTCTTTGAGGACAAATTTTTTAGATGAAAAGACCATGCTTCTCGGAAACAGTGGAAACATATCTGATACATCTGATACTCATGAAATAAAACATTGTAGGTTATCATAAACAATAGAATTAAGGCACAATTTGTAGACACAAGGCAGTAAATAATGTACAATAACTAAACGCTAATGTCTTGTTTGGATTCTATTGCTGGCACATTTACACTTTTTAATGTCTAGGCAATAGCAGGGTGGATAAAGAATATAAGATAGTAGTTGTTTTGAAACAAATTTGGTTGGATTTTAAGACTTCACTCTCAAATAAAGTTATACTAAAAAAATCTCTTTGGTATATATTTGGCATGGCAGCATATGTTCAGGTACCTATTAAAATATTTAAAAACAATTTACATTTAATTGGATTACGTATGAAATTATAGTAATTAATCCATTATTAATTGGCAATAATAATTAAATAATAATATTTTTAACAACTTCACACAATTATATTTATTTAAAAAGTAATACATTTACAAATTATGTAATTTAACATGATATCTGATATAATATATTATATATATATTGTAATTCTTTTTGTAACTATTCATATTTATTCAAATAAATTTATCTAACCAATATTTGGCTTATGCTATTACATTATACGGGATGATTTTTTAAGCATGCTCATCTAATTTTTATCCTTAAATTATGCATGTATACAAATTCTGATTTTCAAAATTTTTGAATACATTTGAAAACAATTGGTTTGAATTCTTAAGATTTAAAATAGGAACCCTTCTTTTCAATTTATCAAGCAGATATTTTTTTTTTTTTGAGAATTTTGATGTATCTAAATCAAATTTCAAGCTCGTCGTTTTTGAGTTCTATAACTTTGGGTATGTAGGATAATATGTCTATGGTAATGAATTAAGTAGGACACATAGACAATTTTCAATGAAAATTAGTATTGATTTATCAATAAAATAATTTGTAAAAATGATTCAAGTATATTAAATATTGAATACTATATCTAATTTTACGTTTAGTATTTATTTTTATGAATCCATTTTTAAGGATTATTATCCTTAATATGATCATTTTAATAACTCAGAAACTACTCATTGAAATTTTGAACACAGGACACTGCTTAAGTAGTACAATAAATATCAGAAATTTGAAAATATGGTCCTTAGGTATAGGTACTTAAAAATTCCAAGAATCAGAATTTAAATAAATGTACTATTAATGGTAAAAATGGAGGTTAGCATGCTTAAAAATTACCCTGCCTTTTAATTTTATATAGTATATGTAATATGTATTGTAAAATTATGATAGTTTATGTTATAGCAGTGTTTTTCAACCTTTCTGTTATAGTGATCTGCAAATATGATCTTTGTTAATTAGATAACTCCCCTTCCCCTCTTCAAAAAAAAAAAAAAAGTCAAGTATTTCATTATAATATACCTAGTAACATAATTAAACATTTTTATTATTTGCAATGTTATAATTTTATTTTAATTTAATCGAATAATGAATACTTAATTCTGTTAAATATAAAGATTATTTGATAGATGATACATTATAATAAAAATGTATTCAGTTTGTACTCTCATAATATCAATGTACTGTTTATCTGTGTGGACAATAAATATATGAGCACCTATAGGCTATGCCACAAGATATGACAGTACCGTTTACAATCATTAGCAAAATTAACGATATATTTGCAACATATTTCCCACTACCAAAATAAAATAATTCAAAAGTTACTATAATCATTGATTTTAAAATATACAGATAAGCCATCCTATTGTTAATATTGGAAGCTAATAATTGCTGTCAGCCACTAGGTTCGCTGTATATTTTAAAATCAATGGTATAATACATCTTAGAGACGAATAGATACTTAATGTTTAAAT
>PVMI01080942.1:0-10188 GCA_008528875.1 Aulacorthum solani
TTTTTTAATTTAAATTAATTTTTCAATTTTTTTATTCATTTTTAAAGCTAATTCATGTTAATTTTTGGTAACGCTTTTTTTTGCTTTTTTTAAAATAAATATGTTTCATTTTTGTTTTTTTACTATTTATTATGCTTTAAAATCTGAGGAGTACACATAACTTGTAATAAATTGGTATGAGATCACCAAAATGTAGTACATCACCTGGTACATGAGTACCTTATTACACAGTAAATACATTTAACAAATATATAGCTTTGAGTACAAATAATTTATTCCCATATTTAGAAAAACCTAAGTTCTACATTATTTCTAGTAATATCTAACTATCCAGAAATTACACATTTTAATTTACAAATATTTTGCTGGTTGCATGAAAAATTAATTCATTTAATACACCAGTGCCACTAAATCATGTTTAAGGGACCATTAGCTCACTATTGATTCTATACATTTTTAGAGATTGTTCATGCAACCCAGTAATTATGTATGTAACTGTCACCTTTTAAAAATTGTTTAAAACTTAAATATCTTGGTATTGAAATGTGCTTGGTATAATTTTAAATGGAATGAACAATTATAACAAGAAATAAATAAACTAAGAGATATGATACATACAAAAACCTAGCTGATATTTTAGACTATAAGAACTGTATTTCATTTACTTGTTGAATCTATTGTTATCTATGGTACTAATGTGTGGGGATGCTTATTTTGGTTAATAGACAAATTAAAAAATACACAATTAAATAATAAAAATAATTTAAAAAAATGGCTAAAATGTACTACACAGGTATAAATAAATCAGGGTATAAATCAGGGTTATCTATAAATTATAATATATTAATGAATTAAATGTAAAAAAATTATTTTACAAAGCCTCCGTTCTTTACATTTATTTAATTTCAAATATATACGAATATAAATTATATGATACTTATTAGGTACCCTCAAATGCTTCTTTTTTATCTAAAAAATATTTAATCTCATTAATAACTTACACACACAATTTTTTTACCATAATTTTGTGCTCAATAATAAGACCTGTAAAATCATTTTATTTATGATCCAACATTAGTAAAGAACTACTCAATTCATAAAACACATTGACATTATTAAATGTATTGTAGATGATTAGAGAAAAAAATTAATATTATTACTTATATGGTATTCTCCATAAAATTGCTGTCTAATAACAGATTTCAAACGTCCAATCCATTATCTTTAGAGCTTAAAAGAAAATTATTTTCAAATTAAACAAGAAAATTATAAGAAATTTTATCCATATAGGTATATAGATGAAATACCTACCTACCAGTCAAACAAAATAAAATTTATTTTTAGTTCTCTGATATCCCTTTATTTTGTGATTTAATTTCAATATTATAACACAAGATTTGTTTTAAATTTACAGCTGGATTTACAGTTAACACCTTTTAAAAAAAAATTTGATTTGTCAGATGTGATTTATAAAAAATTAATTTATTGACTTAACAAAATATACTTTCCTGTAGTTTGTTTTGTAAGAATTGTAGGCACATGTAGTACACATTTTTTTAATAATGTTAATCCTTCAGCCACATGTATGTATTTTGAATATTTATAGTCCTGTACATTTGTGTGGGTAAAATAAATATAATATTATGAACCTATAGCTAAGTATGTGAAATAAAATTATGAATAAGTACATTATTATTATTGATTAAAAAGATAGATATTTTTATTGAGAAATACTGTAATAGTAAGTAAGTGAATAATGTAAGTGAATAAAAATACTAAAAAATTATAAAATCTCATTAATTATTATTTTCCATAAAAAATTGTTATAACTGTAAAATAGACAATAGTATACACTATATAAAAATAAATAATGACTAATAATGCTGATAAATTACAAGTTCAAAAAAAAAAATTGGGGGAAATAATAACTAAAGTTAGTTGATTTTACTTTTTCACCAGTAAAACATGATGTAAACATTTTTTTTCCATAAGAATCAATTCAACTTTATTATAAAAACTATTTCTTAGTCTTTAACTGTTTCTTAGTCATAGAATTGTCCATGAGTGAAGCGCCCTTGCTTCAATCATACAACCCATATATTTGTCATAAATATATCTACTAAATTAATAAACTTAATTTTGATAATATTTTTAAGTTTAGTTTGAAAAAGATTAAATTATTCACTATGTGCATGCTGTAGTTTAAAATTATGTACCTACCTATATATTACATCAGGGCATCAAAATGTTATTGACAACATTATAACGGAAAAATTATCAAAAAAATAAATTTAGATAGGTATGTTATATTTATAAAATTGTTGACTAGATTGCTGATGATAATAAATAGGCTCTACTTGATTTTGGAGTCTACGTACACCTATGGTTATATTCAAAATTAAAAAACAATTCTAATGTATTAATCTAAATGTTATAATTGTTAAAATTCATGCATTAACATTCCTCTTATGTAATAAGCCAATTTACGCCAATACCTCAATACCTGATTCTTAAAGATGATAATTTAAAGTTAACTCAATGCCTCTATAACTATATTTTATTCACATTAACAAAGAATAAAACAAGGTCGTCTCACAAAAGTATCTTCTCGATATTGCTAAATATTTATAATAATTTATACCTCGACCCCACATTTTAAATATTAATTTTGAAATAGCAGGGATAAGAACTGCAAAAAATATTTTGGTGGTTGTTTTTATCATTTAACTCAAAGCACCCTCCAAAAAATAGAAGAGCTGGGTCTTGAAAATTGGTATGGTAAATTACGAGTTTAATGTGTTTTGTTGTATGATTGATAGACTAGCATTTCTCCTAGTAGAATTTGTTGGCAAAAGTATGAGATCTGATAATCTTACCCCACAAATTTAATTTTAAAATTATTCAGTATTATATATTTATATAAAACTATGAACTTTACTTTGTAAAAATGTGTACACCAAAAAAAAAAAATGTTTTTTTTTAAATATTGACCATTAAAGCCAGTATTAATACAACTATATAATATGACTTATTACTAATATATGTATATTAATATAGGTAGGTACTACTATAGTAAACTTGTTATGTAAAATACATTATACCCAACTTGGTATTTTTAGAAATTTTTATCTTAAGGAGCCCAGTGTCGCAGCACAAACATGGCTACATGGGGAAATAGTGTTTTCTCGAGGTTGTGAGATTGTATAAAATTGTACAAAATTAAGTACATAATACTGAATAATTTTGAAATTCAATTTCAAATATGTCAGTGCTGGATTAACGGACATGATGAAATGGTATACTTAAAAAATATTGTGTCAACTGTAGCTGAAGATTTATTTTTATAATATGAACTTAAATAACGTTTAGGTCGAACATGTCGAAATAGTATAACAGTTCAATATTGCACAATCTTTCACTATTTAATCATACAGCCAGACAACCTGACGTGTTAAATTAACAAAATTGTCTAACGGTCAGAGAACAAATAATGTAGGTTGAAGTTGCAATTAAAAATGTTCACATATGATTGGACAAAATCTTCCAACTATTAGAAAACTTATAATTTGCTTATAACTAAAATAATGTATGAAGTAAGTGCTCAAAATTAGCATTGAACAAACTGGGTGGGCAATTGATATAAAGGAAAAAAAACAATGAAAATGGAAAAAAGATTAAATCCTTTATGTACTCGTTTTGAAGAAAAGAAAATACAGCTTGAAGAATAAGCTATATCTAGAAATATCAAGTTACAAAGATATTAATTTTACTTTTTTACTTTTTTTTTCAAGTTACTCCAAATTAAAAGAAGAGTATACAGTAACCACATTGGTACAAACACTATTCCTGGAAACACTATGGCTAACAACAATAACATTCAGAATCAGAATACATCTGAGAGCAGTAAGATTATTATTAAATCAACAGTTCAATCATCTTCAAATGAACAAATTAATATGGAGGGACAAGGTGCAAAATTGTATCTTTTTAATGCACCAGATTATGATATACAATACCCACTAAATCTGAAGTTCAGAAATTATCCATTCTGTCAAATTGTTCATGAAATTATCAAGCCAACTGTTCTAGGTAAGCTATCAAAATATATTTTATGATAATTCTTCTACAGTTAATTATATTTATAATATCTATTTTATTTCAGCTAATAATGAAGAGCCAATAGCATTTAATCTATCACCCAATGATCTTAAATATTTTAGATATTGTCCTAAAGTTGTGAGGAGAGCATATGCGTTTCAGTTCCAGGTTCGAATCGGGAAAATAGGAGATGATGTTTCATCATTAATAACGGATTATTTGCCCCCGGGATTTAAAATTAAATTTGAATCATCACCTTGTGAATTACCATATTATTGTACATTGCCACCACCCATTGAAGCTACACAACCTATCATTTGCACCAATTTATTGACATTAAACAGCAAGGTTAAAAACATGATCTTTATAAAATGGACTCCTGATCAAGAAAATTACGCCCTAACATTGAATATAGTTACAAAATTAACTGTGAATGATTTGATGGAACAACTTCAAGGTAAATCCTATATGGGTTCAAATAAAAACCTAGAGAAGACCAAAAAAATTATAATTAAAATGATGGCAGATTCGGATCTACTTTTGGCCACAGGTATATCAGCTAACGTTTTTTGCTTGTTTTGCCCACTGGGTAAAACAAGAATGAAAATACCAGTAAAATCTATCCATTGTGATCATTTACAATGTTTTGATGCAAAAATTTTTCTTCAAATGAATGAACGGAAACCAACTTGGAAGTGTCCAATATGTGATATACCTTGTTTTTACGATGACTTGGAAATACAATATTATTTTTTGGAAGTATTGTTAAGTGAGATACTAAGTGATTGTAGATATATAATGTATAAATCAGATGGTACATGGACTCGATATTATGAAGAAAATGAGATGGAAGAAGAACCTATAAATTTAGATGAAGATGAAGATGAAGATGAAGATGAATACATTATCATTGAGGTGGAATAAGAACATGGACTAGAAACATATTTTATAATATTATTATTATAAGCAAGAACATTTCGAGATATACAAACTTATAAAAATAAAACTTATAATGATACTAATACTAACAGCTTATAATGCTCTAATTAATTACTAAAAGTTCTATTGTATTAAGAATAATTTTATATTTTATATTTAGAACAAAAAATGATGAGTTTTCAAATCCATATTAAAAAAATACTGTACCCCAGAAATTTGGTTTCAGTTATAGTCTGAATCATCTTATATTTTCTTTTCAAAATGGTCTCACAGAATTTTAAACCATCTATTTTCATTATATTATATATATATATTGACTTTTGAACAATATTAATTAAAATTTTTTACATGATTTGTAATTTTTGGTGTTTTTATAAACGCTAAATATTTTGTTTGAATATTCCTAATTCATCTGGAAGCTATCTTAACTTAGATAAAAAATATTATTTTAATAATCTTGATTTAAAATAAACCATTTGTAAGATATTTACAGAAATATTCAATTTAGGTTTGTACCTAATGTCCTAATACCTACATAAGGCATGGGTAATAGACGATTAGGTTAGACTATTTTAATCAGAGTGAATTACAGATTTCCAATTGTCATCTAAAATTTAGAGAATCTAAATTAAGTTATTAGCACAGTTGTAGATATCTGTAGAAATCATTCCCATTTTATGTATAATTTTGACAAAATTAATCTATTAAAAAATAAAAGTATTCATTTTTATTATACATACTTATTAGCAAGGATGGGCAAGTTAATGATATATTTTTATTTTTTTTCTATTAAATTAAAAGTTAAGTTAATGGACATTTTTAATACATCAATTAAGTTAAGGGGATTTGATATTGTAGTTTATTGTCTTTGTGTAACAAACGAGTGACTTAGGATTTTAGACACGTTCTTTGCCCAACATACCAATAATCACTCTAATAAAGCGATAAGAATTCTAAAAACCGATTTGAATTTGTTGTCAAAACTACTATTAAGATCGACAATTCTACATTTTTGATATCATCTCCTAAATTCCTAACAACATTATATTAAAAAATTGTCATATTTCAACTTTTGGAGAAGTTAAAATCAAAAAATCAAAAATGTGGGAAAGTCTCTAAAGTAGACTTGATGATAAATTCAAATTTGTTTTCATAATTCTCATCGCTTCACTATATCAATCGGTGAGTTTGGCAAAGAACATGTCTAAAATCCTATGTCGCGCATGGGCATGTGTTAGACAAAGACAGAAAATCGAATCCTCCTAACAAATACTATTAACTTAACTTAACTTCAATTAATAAGTTAAGGTAATTTTAAAATAATAATATATTGAAAGATTTTAAATTAAGTGATTATCACTAGGATAGTAATATATCGATGAATATAGATGGATATATATATGTAATTTAAAACCTGTAGGACTGCATCATTTTAGAACTATATTCATATTAATTCAAGCTGGATTCAAGGAGTTACTTCAACAACATTATAGTATTAAATATAGTATATAAATCAAAATGGTCATAATTTATGATAATAGTACAATAATTGCAATAAATATTATAAATAATAAGTAATACTATTGATTTTAAAATATACAGATAAGCCATCCTATTATTAGCTTCCAATATTAACAATAGGATGGCTTATCTGCATATTTTAAAATCAATGGTAATACCTAATGAGTGGGTAATCCGGATAATATAAATTTTCAAAATTAACCTAATTGGGAATATTAAAAATAATTTAAGTTGAATTTATGTTTAAGTAGATACAAATGAGTTAAGTTTAAGTTAAGTTAGACAATTAAAACATCTAATTAGTAAGTTAAGTTAGTAAGTTAAAAATGACTTAACTTTTAACTTATTAACTTGTAAATGCCCAGGTTTGCGTATTAGTAGAGTCTGGATTTATTTTATGTTAAATCTTTTGAGACATGATGTTTGTATGCAGCAAAAATGAATGAAATATTCAAAAAAAAAAATCATTGATTAATTGATTTCTTTAATCCTAATTTATAACTTCATAATCATAAGCAAAAACAAATTCATATTGTAAATACTTTATTACTTATTTTGTTAAATTAAATATGTAATACATAAATATCAGAAAAAAATTAATATTACCTATATGTTTTTAAAGAAATGTACATTAATATGTTGTGTCAAATTGTCCAAAATAAAGTTAGTACTCCGGAAGTTAGATTAGTAAGGTTGTCTGTGATTATTGTATTATATATGCTGAACGTTCTCTCAACATCTATAAATGTTACAGGAGCGTTTTTCAGGTCTGTGGCCATACTGGTCGGCATCCAAATAGTATTATTGTAATAATAATTATAAAAAATAATAGATACAATATGTCATATAGCTTAAGTTATTTTGTTTTATTATTTTTGTTTTTAACATTGGTAGAAATATCAGTAACAAATATTATATTTGTTTATGAATCATTACAAACAACAATTTATTTATCACAAGAAATTAAGGAATTAATAACTAAGAATTAAAAAAACTCAAAAATATTTCTCTAATATAAACCAATATAGGTACCTAATGAAAATATTCTACAATATTCTTTAATATTCCATAAGCTTAAATATTTTGAAATATTCTCTAAGATCAAAATTAGCACTGATATGCAGAAAAAACTTTTTTTGATAAATTTTACAGGTTATGAAACACAAACATTTCTTACTCCCATCAAACAATATACACTTGTTAAAAATATGTTTTTGCATAAAAGTCCTAACTCCACTTTTTAGTTGTCGGTAATTACTTACTTTTAACTGTTTATTAATATGCAAACTGCAAATAGTTAAGTATAGTTTTCATTAAATTTGATACATCCTACATCGGCAAATACAAAAACTTTATGAGCATTATTAAAAGGATTTTAAAAATAGTTTTTAAATCTTTGTATACTTGGATATACCTAGTTCTTTCCACAGTTCTTGGGACTGGCCCCATCGCTTGTGAGCCCAATAACTTTATCACCAGCATCTTTAGGTAACATTATTGCCTTTTGATGACTAGCTTTAAAAAATCAATGCCTGTTGGGAATAAAATATTAATTTTAAGAAAATAAAATAAAATTCAAATAGATATGCATTACCTTTAACTGGCTCTTTCGAAACAAACAAACACTGAAATTGGTTGTGTACAATGTTCTGCTAAGCTTTGCCACATTGGCACAAGCCTATGATCGGCTTTATCAGCGTCTTGACAAAAAATATCAAAACTTCATTGTATAAGCTGATAATAATGATGAATAGTTTTGTATTATTACAAACATACTTTATAAAGACGTGCATTGCAGCGTGTGTTCGACACCAAGGAAGTCGGGATAAGGCAACGGTANNCCATGAGTACAGTACTTTCAAATTTCAAATAGGCATTTATGATTGTGCTGTGTGTTACTGTTTACAAAAATTAAATCTTCATTGGTTTTCAACATTTAAATTGGTATTGCACCATCTTTAAGTTTTAGTCTTTTCAAACAAACCTGAAAATAATTTATTTTTAAAATTTTCGGCAACACTCATATATGGATTCATTGCGATTTGCGATATCCGCAATTTTTGACACAACACTTCGGCATCATTTCACAGTTGGAGATAATATCAATTAAGAGATATTAAATACTCTCATAGTAAATAAGCCGCTGGGTCACAACTACAAATCAAAATTATTCAATAACAATAAAATAAAAATAATCATAAATAATTGTAATTTTTTTTACAATTATTCATACGTTTATTTTGGCGGATTAGTCTCTAATCTTTATTATTAATAACTATAGTAGTATCATAGAATAGATGAAAACATATTATGCATAGACATATAATATAATATATACACGTATTAAATGTCTATGATATTATGGCGCACTTCTGAATTTGCTGATAACACGAACAGTGCAATAGGGCCACATAGGAGAAATAAATAATATTGTATCAGATAATGTTTAAAGGACTATACAACTAAAAACACCAATTTTTTTTTATTGTGTAAGAATTTAGTTCTTTAAAAAATAATAATTTTGGTGGTTTAAAAATTGTTTTCTGGCAATTTCTTCCTTGTTTACATGTAAGTCGCGTTTCACGCGTGACGTCATAAAATCATACCGGCTGACGGGCCGTATCTTATGTACACGCTTAGTATTTATCTCGCAAGATTAAAATAACTTTAGAGAAAAAATGATTAAAGGTATAAGTTATTAAAGTACATTTATAAAAAGGTTATAAATTTCTTTAGATGATCATATTATTTTTATAGTATTAATATTTGTTTCATGGTAGTGTATAGGAAAGACAAAAAAAAAAAATATATAAAATTGAAACATAATATATACCTACTGAATAATATTATACTCTGTTATTTAAAGTTTAAATATATATTATATATATTATATTTTCACATAACAAAAAAAAATTGATTTTTTGTATAGTCCTTTAATATAAATATACAATATAATAATTTATAATATTATGTGTAAAAAAAAAGAATAATAAATATATTTTGTATATTATGAAAATAGACCTTATACTAGGTAATTTAAGGTTTATGATTATGAGAATCAATGCTAATTAATGGAATTTAAATATATATATATATACAATTTGAGTAGCTTTAATTTATTGAATAGTCAGTAGTAGAGGTAATCTCTTTGGGTCTATGTTTATTCTACCAACATATATTTTTTTAAACTCTATATTACAGATAGTCTGATTAAGTATTCGAATACTTGCATTTAAATATTTTAAAAATAATTTTTCTTTGTATTTTATTTCAGAATACAAAAATACTTTTTTACTCTTTTTTTTATTATTTACACTACATCGAGAATTAGTGACTCCTTTAAACAATTTAAAAATATTTTCCTGTGTGATACCAGAAAGACAAAGAGGAAAAAAAATAATATTAAAATAAAACAAATTTCTGTATTATTTGATACTGTCAACACATACGGACAGTCCAGCTAAACCCAGAACCCGCGATACGGAACGAGCTCGGAGTGTTGCAATCAGGGCCGTATACAGGGGGGGTTTGGGGGTTCCCGGGGGGGGGCGGGGGGGGGGGGGGGGGGGGGGGGGGGGGGGGGGGTGGGGGTGGGGGGGGGGGGTGTGGTGGTGTGGTGGGTGGGGGGGG
>PVMI01080947.1:0-39261 GCA_008528875.1 Aulacorthum solani
ACCTTTTTTTTTTTTTTTCATTTTTTAACCGACGGCGCCGCGGGGACTGCTTTCGCATTGCTTCCGCGACGCCGAACCTAACCTAACCTAACCCACTCTTTAAATTAAAAAAAAATGTGTGTATACCTGTATTTAATAAAGAGCTTTAACACATTATCTTTGTTATAGACTACAATTCCATACTTTCAAAATCATTTTTACATACAAATAAACAATGCACACATACCTATTGGCTATTGCCATTCATTAAATAATAGTTAATAAAAGTATATATTTTTTTGTAGTTAAAATCAATACTAGTATGTATTTATATAACATTCTTATCAGAGCCTTTATTTTGTATACGTTTTCAAAATTGACGAAATTGTTAGAGCAATAAACTTTTGATTAATAATTATAGTTTAATATGACATATTATTGTTTTCTAAAAATTATACCTATATAAATATTTAAAAGCACTTCACTATAAATGAATATACCTATGTAAAACTATTGATTAATTTTACTAAATTTATGGTATTACTTCATTATATTCATATAATACATTTAAACATAATTAATATTATATTATAATGTGTCTCCGTTATTTATTATTACTATATTGTGATATTACGTACCGAAAATTAGACATGAATATATTAAGCAGGAATACTTCACCTTCATGGCCAATGACGAAATAATGTTGAAGCAAATATTTATAAGATCAATAATAAATATTAATATATTAGATAAATCAAATGAACGTCACTAAACACTAAAAAATATTTTACTGTAAATTGACAAATATGTAGATAAAATCTGACTGTAACATCATTTTAGAACGATATCTAGATAATATTATGTACCTACAATATAATATTATGAACGATTATAATATCAATACAACTGTACAACATATAAAGTTGTGCCTTCTAAATGAATTAGTATTGCAGAATGCAGGTATTTAATCGGTGTTGATGTTATTATGTACCACCTATACGAGCTACGTTCGTATGATTGACCAAAGGACAGACTATGTACTACGTAGACATGTAATGAAATTAATATGAGTGAGTGAGCAAACGTGTTTTAAAATTGATTGTACAGGCCCTACTACTACTTATTCTATAGTTCTATAGTCTATACCTCCAGCAGCTAATGGTTTTTCGACGTAAATATACATTATTAATACGTATAAAACTGGTTATTCTACCTAGATATCTTTTACATAAATCCATAGATATCGTTATAAACAATTTATGTGTGAATAAGTAAATTTATAGTAAATTTATGTAGTAAATAATAATATAGTGTTTGTTGTTTAGTATCATCGTTTTTTGCTTACATATTTTATTATATTGTATTATTGATCAGTAGAATACACATCTATACCTGTAATTTATAAAGTGAATACTGTATACCATCGGACTATAGGTATAGGTAGGAGGTACCTACTACAATTAACTATTAAGCGTGTCTAGATAGTTTTAAATCGATTTTTATACCATTTGCGTACAACAACTGTGCGATGATCTCAACCATTACAAACACCCTATATATTTGTACACGGCTGTTGTGGGTACCTATGTTCATATTATATTTCAATTAATAACCTATACCTACATAATATCGCGGATAAAAAATAATTAGGTATTCGAGTTGAAAAATACCCATGAGCAATCTTCTGAAGTTTGCGTCACAGGTCAGGACCCAAAATAAACATATATAGACTTATATAGTAGATTAAATATATAGTTTTTAAATCCTTTTGTCTTAAAGTAAACAGTTAAATTAATTATATGGCATAATATATTTATACGGTTGGTAAAAAAAAAAAATACGTAAAACAAATCACTAAAATCAAAATTTATTTATTTTTATATTTTATACTTTCTTATAATAAATAATTATATATATAATACATATAAACCGATAAAAGTTGAATTATTAAGTATTTAGGTGTCTAATATATCACTAGGTATAAGGCTTTTTTGAAAATTGTATTTTTTAGATTCTGAGATGAAAGATAAATGTATTGATTTTAAAATGTGTTTTTTATTTTTTTTGTCTTTCATCACGTTGTAGGGTAGTAAAAATGCTTCTATTTTCTTTAACAACAACTTTTCTGGTGGGAAAAACAATCAAAAAATTAAAGAAAAACGGAAATTTTTATGCAAAACCGGGTTTTGAAAAAATCGATTTTGGTTTTTGGTGTAACTCTACAACAAATGATCAATACAATTTTTACTGAATGTTTATATTCGCATTTTCTATGCACCATAACACTTCCAAAATATTTTGACTATTGTTGAACTATTTATAGGCATATAACATTTTCGAATATTATTAGTTTTTCTTAAACTAATGTCGATAAAAGTTTTTTACTCGTCATAAAACTTGACAATGTAATACAAGGCTCCTGATATATTGTTACAATATCAGTTGAAAAATATATTTATATTTATATTTAACTCTATAATGAATAACTGTAATAAATTACTTGAAATTTTCACCAAATATTCATACAAGCATTTACTAGACATGAAATAATTTTAAAAATGTTTAGATTCTTTTTGTATTTTTTAATTTATTCTTTTAATTTTTGACTTTTTTAATTTACATTTTATGTAAGTATGATACAATTTTTATTTTCGGGTAAAAAAGATTGACCAATTAATATAAGTTTGTCATATACCAATTGAATAGAATCGAATTATACCGTCTTAGTTTAATTTTATAATCGTTTAAAGTTTAATTTTTATCAAATTCTCGAAAATTATGTCCTATGTCACCTAAAGTTTGAAAATGTTATACTATAGGTATATCTTTAATTTGAATCTGAAATTACTAGTTAATTACGATTAGCGAAAACTGAAAATAATCTTAAACGATGAACGAAATGATATATTTTGGGCATAGGGCACAGACCTTATACTCAAAGGTTATAAAATCTATAAACCTTGCTTATACTCTTGATATTAAGCCTTTAATATCAAGGTTCTCTAGTATAAGGTCTAGGATTTTGATTTTTTTTTTTGGCCGATAATCACCGCATAGTTCAACATGTCCTCTTCCATGCAAAGTTCCTTATCGTTTTTATCAACCCCGATATGATAACAAATACAAAATATGTGGAAATTTATGTTAGGCTGTGTCGGAGCAATGACGTTTTGTTCTAAATCTGCAAATTGCAATAATCGTTAGCTAGTGCGTTCCAAATTGTACGATGGGCTTCAAATTGAAAGCTCTAGTTGTAGTTTCTTCGGGACTTGTTTTGGGTGTGTGTACATATGCTGCATACCGAACATGGAAGAAGCGACAGAGCAGTGCCGATGACGAAGGTTTCGAAGACGTTTCGAAGGCAAGTACCTAGTTAAATATAAACCTCAGCCTTTACAATAAAACCGACTCTAGATCTTGGCTGTTCTTTGAACTGGTTTATTGTGTTTGTTTAGTTAGAAGAATCGCTGGAAAAGAAAGTATTGGTATTGGGTTTGGAAGGATCTGGTAAGTCAACATTAGTCTCACAAATTGTTAAGGAAGTCGGACAAAAAAGTATCGCATCAAATACTATTTACAAACCAACTGAAGGATTTAATGTTACATCTTTATCCGATGGAGGTTCTCCTACAGTCAATATATGGGAAAGTAAGTAAATATTTTATTTATTTTTACTTATTAATAATTACATTGCAAGAAACATTTAAGCACATGAAATATTAGCATACAATAAAAGTTATAATAATTAATAAGAAACAAAAAACAACAAAAATGAACAGTTAATAACAAACAGAAAATATGTATGATAAGATAGGTAAATTAATTAGATGAGTAGGATTGTTCAGTATTGGCAATCCTCATCATTTTTACAAGTGGCTTATTATCAGCGTAATTCCCGGCCAAAGTAGGGATTTTTAAATTAATGCATAAGAGGAGATTAGGGGAGTCAAATTTACCTGAGAGTAAATTAGAAAGAAAAGTTAAATTAGCTTGTACTCTCTTGTCAGCCAATGAAGATAAGTTATTATAGAGTAAAATGTACTGTAGAATAATCATACTGTAGGCACTCAATTTTTAATACTTGTTCAGCTAAGTACAAACACTTACGCTGTGCGCTCTCCAAGTGATAACTATAGCTAATTACATGATGATTCCACAGTACGGATCCGTGTTTAAACACAGAGTGAACCAAGACACAGTATAATAATTAGATTGGTATAACCAATTTGAACTGAGTACAATTGACATGCCCAAGAATTTTTAATTCTTTACAACTAGAAGATTCTATATTAGGAAAAAATGTTAATTTCGTGTCAAAAAGGTCTTTGACTTTGTTCCTGCTCTTATAAAGTTATGTCAATCGATATTACAATTAAAGACAATCAGGAATCGTGATCTGTAAAACAACATAGATCTACATTTTTGGAAATTATATTTTATTTTTTTTTTTATGTTATAATACAATAAGGTACTCCTAGCTCGCTCTATCTATACCTAGAGATGAAAGATAAAATACATTTTGGCATATTAAGTGCGATAAATAGGAAATTATATTAATTTATTAGATTTTAATTTAGTCAACTAATTCTAAATATATATAATTTAATTTGAAAAATGATAGGTTGGAGAGAGAGAGGTAATTCACAATCAAGCAAATCTTACAATTTTTCATAGACAACATTTAATTGTTATAATTGTATACATTTTTACAATTATTAGAAAATTAATATGCAATAATTGTTAGTTGTGTTATAATTTATTTATTTATTATAGGTACTTAATTTTTTTTTTTTTCTAGTTGGTGGCAAAGAAAGTGTGCGAAGATATTGGCCAAAATTTTTCCAGGATACAGATATCTTAGTGTTTGTTGTTGATGCCAGCAATAATTCAAATCAATCAGTAGTTGTGAGCGAGATCAAATCATTACTTGGCGATGCCCGTTTGACTTCTGTTCCCATTTTAGTCCTCGCCAATAAACAAGTAATGTTGATATTTAAAGTTGTTACTAATGATAAATTTCCATATTTAATATACCATATTGTTTGGAAAATAGTAAAAAATAACTATCATTAAAGAGTGTGAAAACTATAATTTAATAAATAAGGTTATTAAATTACATAACAATATGTATAAACAATTAAATCATAATACCTTGATTAGGAATCGGAAATAAATGCAATATGTTCTTTTTTTAAATTTAAATTGTATTATTGTAATATCTATTTATTAACCTTTTGATTGCAATGTTGAATATATAATATACTTAGTACCTGTTATTTTTAGGATATGGTTGGAGCACTTAATGCAGAACAGATCTCAAATGTCCTCGATTTGAAAAGCATTCCATCTAGATCACATCAAGTTAAAGTGTTAGAAACACAAACAAGACCAGAGACAAATGAAATTCATCAAACAGTATTAGAAGTTCGGAAAGTGCTCTTAAAATTAAGTTCCCATATGTAACATGAAAGTATTTATTTTTGGTTCAATTGAAACAGTGGCATGTATGTATATATACTTACAAACTACAAAATAATATTATTTAAGATAACTCAATATCTCAATTTTAAATAATTTTTTTTTATTGTATTTTCATATTTAAATACTTAAAGTTCTATGTTTCTTTTTTAAAACTATTGTTTCATTTATTGGATAACCTGATATTTTAATCCCAAATGAGGATTATATATTTTGTTTCAAATTTAAATACAGGATTATTTTCAAAAAAATATTGATGATTATGAAATCAATGTCTAATAATATTACCCAGTATGGTTGAGTGTGGAGTAATTATAAACAAAGTTTAAAGTAATATCAAAGAGAATACAATTTATTTTTATGAACAAACATAATAATTGTTCATTAGATCCGGGGATTATATTTATAACTTAAATATATCTTGTTATTAATGTCAATTAGATATTAAAAATGTTATTTTGAAATATCAAAAATATAGAACTTAAAGCATTTGAAAATATGTATAAAAACAATTTTTATTTACTGGAATAATTGGTGTCATGTTAAAAATCAACTTGTGTATACTTTTTTTTTAAACAAATAATTTTAAAAGATTCCAAATGACTTGTTTTTTTTTATTAAGATTATAAATAACTAAATATTAAATTATAAATCAGCTATTGGCTGTGGCATTAAATGCTCGTAAGCCTTTATGCTTTTGAATGTTAAAATCTTTGCACGTATTTGTTTCCATGTCATTTGGTAAACGTTTTTCGGATCCTTTGTCATCTCCTGTAATATATAATATTCAATATTTATAAACGCAATTTAATAGAAGCAGGATTTTAAATTAAAATTCTAATATTTATTATTTAATGCAAAACCTATGTTTAACTCTTATCATAGTATTATAATATTTATATAGATGCTATGACAAAGAATGTATTTTATTTGCATAATTTAATTTTGGTATAATGTCATAGAGATCATTACTATGTTACAAATGTTTTTTGATGTTATGAATTAGAATAAGAATAATATAATATTTTCAACACATTATTAATATTTAATTAATATTAATCATAAAAAATATAAGAGAAGTTTGGAAATGCATTTTTTTATGAATACTAATAATGAATTGTATAGATAACTGTTTCAACAGTAATTAAACAATTTTGAGTAATTACTAAATAGTTAACCTTATAATTGTCTCCATATTTCTCCATAAGACCGGTGATGAACTTTATCGTGCCAGGAGGTAATGTTATCTGCTTGATTCCTGTAGGTTTATTTGCTTGCTCTTCCAACATTTTGACAACTTGTGGTTGCTTTGGCTCTCTTTTGCGCTAAAATAAAAATATCTTATATTATAATCTATTCTATAACATTAAATTCACTCATAGTAGTTTATTTTTATTAATCACTTTCTATTAGAATTGCCATAATTGTTTCACTGACCTTTCTATTTTGTTCTTTAATTTCTTCGCCTTGTACTTGTGGTTGAGTATTGGTGAAACCAGTTAAAATGGATTTGCTAGGATTATTCGTTAGTCCAAAGTTACTTAAATTCTTAGCAACTGATACTTTGTCATTCCAATGATCTTTTATGAGTGGACTAAATTCAAAAAATTCCATAATAGAAAAAATAATAAATATAATAAATATTGGAAAATGCTAAATTAGCATCACAAAAAACTTACAATTAAAACAAAAATTGCGTAACAGATTGTGAGGTAAAAGAAAATAATTATGAATTATAATATTGGATTTATAAACAAATCTGAAAAGGTTGGGCATGGTGCTACATCAAAAGCAAGCAATCGTTTAATTAATAGAGTACTACTTATTAGTTATTACACATATTGTATAAAACTGATAAGACACATAAACATTGCTTTGAGTTTTCTGCATATGATTTTGACAGTTACAATGTTTGCAAGCATATTTCTTTTAAACAGATATGTTAAAACGATTAAAATTTTATATTCTAAACCAAATAACTAACTGTTTATAGTTTTATCGCCTAACAGTAATTTTTATTATATCATAGAACAGATCTTACTCTAGTAATCATTAATCGATTCTAATAAATTATGACCATACAATGCCCAATTTGTAATTAACTTTGGGGGTATAATTAGATTCACATAGATTTGAAAATATATGTAATACTATATTATTTTGTTACAGAAAAATTTTTATATACAACTTACCATGTAACGTTAGGCGTCTTCTTCATCTTTTTACCCAACTTTTTTTTATTATAGTTCACAGGCATTTTGTATTCAGTAAGTTGTAAGTAAATTAAATGTGTAAGATGTGGACCGTGGATGATGTTTTTTATTTTACTAAATCACTGCAGTCGCCAGTCATGTACATTACTCACGTGGTATACAGATATGGTGGTCGAACAATAATAAAGCACTGAATAATATCAACAGCTGATAACGGCACAAAACAATCAAGGTGGTTCTATGATAACACAGAATACATAAATCTATCTTGATAACAATAATATTATGATAATAGCGGCGTTCTGTGATAATAGCATGCAAGGTCGTGTTAGCCGTTAGGTTATGTTCATAAATAATACGTCTTCATCTTCATTCGCACAATATCCGTGTTTACAGTCATACAGAATTGCTTAGTTGTTACTTATTAACACCACAGTCGTTACATGTCGCTACTATGAAACAATCACGATAATATAATATCATATTATACGATTGCGTATTATGATCTAAGATATGAAATATTGAGATGTTTATCGTCAGCGAATTCGAAGAGGTCGTGAAGGTGCAACCGACTCATTTGGAAGATGATCAAATGTCCCGGATCGTCATACACCTCAATTCGATGCTCGCCAACAAAGTGGTAATGAACGTCGGCTTGTGTCTATCGTTGTTCGACATTTTGGAAATCGGCGATTCGATAATATATCCGAGTGAGGGAGCATATTTTTCCAAGGTGCGATTTAGATTCATCGTCTTCAGGTGTGTACTGAAATGTAATGGCCGAGTAGCTTGCACTGTCGAATTACCAAGGTTAGGTTAGGTTAAATATAGGTGCTAAAGCCTCCTATTTGTCTTATGATCATGGGTTCTCGGACCCCTAATAAGTCTAGGTAGTTACTCGATGGTTATTTGTAAAAGATTTTTTATTGATGTTTGGATGTATTTAATTTCATATAAGTATATTAAACTGCAAGTATAACCAGAGGCAGATTTATGTTTTTATGGCTATGGCCACTACAAATTTTCCTCCCCTATAATAGCTAAACAAGTTATAATGGCCTCTCCAAAATACTCTAGGTATTAAATTAAAATATAATAAACAATAGTTCATAAATCTATTTGAATTGTTAGACTATTTTTTTCTCGCTTTTACTTATTTAGGCCACATTGAATAAATTTTAATGAAAATCTACAATTGTGTATACCTAATTTTTATGAGTTATGAACCTTCATCAATAAAACAAAATTAAAACCATTATTTGGAACATTAAGTATAACATATAACAATCTACAGCATTTTCTTATAATAATAGATGTACAAAACAGATGTTACAATAAATATTTTTATTCAACAATTCTCAACTTAACATTTTTAATTTTAGAAATGCTTTTAAAATATTAGATTTTTTTTTATTTTTTTATATTATTACATTAGTACTTCCTTTTTTATTCCTAAGCTACTAAAAGTGTGCGTTTAGTTAAGTAAGATACTACAAAGTTTAATCATCAAATGATTGCCAATACATAAATATAGAGCACCAAGTTATTATCTTGTTGATTTGTAAAATACACGGATACACCACAATCTTTCAAACATAGACCGGATAAATTAATATTATTATTTTTATTACCAAAAGTTTTTGATTATTGTTATTGTTACCTTTGAATAAGATAGTTATATAGTTTGGCTGTGTGGACGTATTTTTAACGTGGTGACTCTGGCTCTGCGTCGACTATACCAGCAGAGCTAAACGTGTTAAATTTAGTATTACCAAAAACTGTTTTCTATACAATGAACATATGACTTGTGGATTTACAAATTTATTATGACTATAATTTGTAATGAATCAAAATAGATATACCATATACAAAAATATATTATACATATTATGCAATTATTTTTTGTAAATATACCTTAAGTAATTAATATTTCATTGTCCATTTTTTTTTTAAGTATGATGTATTTTAATAAAACCTTACAGAAATTGCCATCCTATGCAGCTAAATACACTGCCTAGTGGAAAATCTGCCTCTGCTTATAACTCGTGCTCATAATAATATAACTGCACTTATTAATATATAATATAAAATAAGAAAATTAGTTCTTATCTGGTTGATTAAATGAACAATGGCACAAATTATGTGAGTGATAATTTAAAAAATCTGGGACACCCAAGCTTCCCCCAAATTGTGCCCCTGGCAGTTACAGTGATACTGTTATACAACATATTTCTTATGTTGTAGACCATTTGTCGAAGAAATACTCATTGGCAAAGTAAAGAGCTCCAGTTCGGAAGGAGCTGTACTGACGACTGGCTTCTTTGAAGACATATTTGTGCCGGCAGCGAACATGCAAAACCCCAGTCGTTTTGACGCCAAAGACAAAGTGTGGGTGTGGGAATACGACAACTGTGGAGATACAGTTGAATTGCATATGGACATTGGTGAGACAGTTAGGTTTCGTGTCGTTTCAGAACAGTTTGTCGATACGCATCCAGGAGTGGACAGCGGGCTTTTAGACACCGGTGAGATAGTCACATCAAAATCAAAATCACCATATTCAATTGTTGGGACAGTAAGAGAACCTGGTTTGGGAGTAATTGGATGGTGGACAGATTTATAAATTGTTAGATAGGTAATACAAATCATTTGTAAATATAAATTTTAAATTAAATTATGTGCATAATAAAATCAAAGAACAGTTCTGTTTTTTTATCATCTTTAGTTGTACATTATACTTTATCCTATACAATACAATCCGCTTAATTGGGACACATTGGGCAGTGATCTATTTGTCCCCTTTATACCTTGTCCTGAGTTGGTTAGGTTAGGATTCTACCATATTGACTCTAAAATTTAAAAATCATATGCCTCAGATCATTATTTGAGAACAAACATTGATTTTTAAAATTGTTGTATTTTAAATAGATCTAATGTACTGAAGAACCCTGCTGCCTTGAAATGTTTTTATAAAAAAAAAATATTTAATAAAAATTAAATTTTTCTTGATTAAGTAATACCTGCATTTATCCAAAAAAAAAACCTTTTGTATGACGATTCTCAAGATAATATTTGGGTATACTATTCAACAAATTACTAAGGTAAAATAAAAATGTCTCGTTTTCTCAATATTTGAAATAAATAGTATTTAAATTTTCAATATTTTTTTACTATGTCATTTAAAATGTATAACTTTGCCACCAGTCAAGTAGTTGAGTGTCCATCAACAGTGTTAAATATAAATACTCAACATGTATGATCTATATTTTTACTTTACTTCTGCATAAGCACAAATTAAATACTTGAAATTAGTATTAATACTTTAAATAAAGAAAGCATGTACTTCAAACAAATACTTCCCAATGGCCAATTATAGTGTTGAATTGTATGTATTTCATATATTAACATATTTTATTATGTTAGTATGCTATTGTGTGTGTCAATAAATTTTAAATAAAATAAGTTTTTTACAACAAAAATACATAGTTAAAAAGTGTGTCAACGACCATCAAGAAATGAAAATTAAGAATCTTTTGAGTTTAGGGAATATTCTTATTTTTTTTTTTTTTTGTGATTATTTGCATGTTAATTACGAAATATTTATGGTTAACTGTGCTACAAATAATTAAAAATGATATATTGTTGTTATAATTATTTTGATATAGTATATAAAAAATATCTTGGTGGCAGAGCTTTAAATTGCATATGACAGTATGTGCCATTTTGTTGGTAGAGTGATAACTGATAAAAAACAGGTACATATCTATATAATACTTAAAAGTTAGACATAACAAAATGTAATCACACTTTTTCTTTTGAATCAGTTTATTTTTATTTTTATTTAAAAAAATTATGCAGTAAATCATCATTTTCAATAATAAAATTACCAATAATAATGGTACTATAAAAAAAAACAAAATTAAGTCTTTTATAAAGAAATTGGAAAATATAAAAACTTTACGTTGTCATCACTACATTTTTAAATCAATTATCAATCCAGATTTATATTATGTATATTTTAAAATTTTAATTTCAATAATATTGGAGGATCATAATTCTTAGCAAATTATAAAACTAAGTCTAAAGTATGGATAAAATCTGATAGCCCAACTGTGTTATCAATAATTTCCGTGTGGATTATAACCATGAGGCCTTGGACCACCCTGTCAAAAGCATAAATAAAATTAATTGTCAGTTAATAAATTTATAAAACCAACCAATTCAAAACACTTACCCTTTGGGTAGTATGATTATACGGTTGATAACGACTATTTTGTGATCCTCTAATTGGACCCACATTTCCATTAAAAGATTGTCTAGGCCTAAATTATGATACGAAAATATGAATTAATCGGTTGGTGTAATAATAAAAATAAATTAACAGCTTACTGAGAATTATTGGCTTGATACCCAGGTGTATAATATCCTGGTCTATCATTTCTGCGCATAGACGGTTGATCAGATGTATATTGAGTTCCATAATTTGGATATGCATTGTTGTCTGATCTATAAGAGTTATTTTGTTGACGACCATAATTGCCTCGGTTTATGTTCTGATCATTTTGTGGAAATTGATTTTGATTTGCATGCCAATTACTACTTGGACGCCTAGAATTTGGGTAGTCACTTTGCCGGGCATTGTTTCTATAACCTAAAAAAACAATAATAGTATTAGTTTGACTAACATGGAAAAATAACTAAATTATGATAAACAGTAGTAATTACTTTGTGGCGGAGGAACAGAACCATAATTACTTGAATTTCTAGGTACGTAACTTGCATTTCTGGGTACATAATGCCTAAAAATAACATTTTTCTTAAAATATAAAAAAAAATTATTAAAATGCATACGTACGATAATGTTCTATGACCTGAAGTTGCAAGCCTTCCGCGTTGATTTGAATGAGTCATACCAATCATAGGCCTCCAAGATCGAGATTGCTCATCAGACAAATGCTTTGGTTTCAACACCCTTGGAGGTTCTCTACACATAAAAAACATTTTTTTTATTTTTTATTTATTATACCTAGGAAAAGAAAATAGGAAAATTACACTTACATAACACCTTGAAGACGAATAGCTTCAAATATATAATTATCTCCATAGTTAGGATCTTCAAATTTCACACTAAAAAAAAGTTCTATAAGATAATATTTTATAACACAGGAAAAAAAACATTTGAGACTTACCATATAACTTGATTTGATCTTACAACATTTAATCCCATAACTGGCGATGGAAGTGATCTAAAAATATTTATAATGTATAGTTAAATATTTTCAACAGTGATTAAATTAACTAATATTTTTTATTACCCTCCAATTTTGACACAATCATCAGCCAGCATAACTTTCCCTTCCATACCATCAATAAGTACAGATGTTAAGTTTTCATAGTTATCATTATTTAAGTATAACTCTTTAAGTAATTCGTACTTAGAGTTATCTTGTTGAATATACAAACGATCCATGCCTTTTACATTGCGTCGTCCTAAGTGTTAACATTTCAAATTAGAATTAAAAATAAAAAATATCCTACAAAGTTATTACTTTTAAATTAAAAAGTAGTTAAATATCATGCAATACTATTTTTAACTTTTAATTGATACAACAGTGTTTAAAAATTAGGATTTAAACTAGAAAAAAGTGTACTTTTGGCAGCTTGTTATGAGTTCCCCTAAAAATATACTTTCAACATACATTCAAAGTGGTCATAAGTATTTAAATAAACGGTAGATTATTTATTCGAATGTTGGGTTTTTAATAATAATATTTTTGTAAAATTTGAAACAAGTGCTTTTCTTAATAAACTGCCATAAGACTAATTTGATTGAAAATTATTAGTTAAAGATGTTACTATAATGTAGATTTTTCATTGTTATAAAATAATGAGGTTTTGCAATATACTGATAAATGATAACACTTGAATTATTGTTGAATTACTAGGTTAGGTATATATAAAATAAAAATACTGAAAATAATTGATCATGTTTTTGAGTTGAATTTTATATAAGGGGTTCATCAGTAACTGGGGCTTCTGATAAACATACGAGCTCTATCTTACAACAATTTACAAACTAAGCGTTACACTTAACTTTTTACATGTGTTTATATTATAAATAAAATGTTTACATACTTTCTTCAGAAGTCAAAAGATCATAGTATGGTTCCAAAGCTTTATGTAGTCTTGCTTCCTCGACAAATGGCAATAGTGCAACACCTTGCCAAGCAAACTTTTTACCATTTAAATCAATTTTGAAATCAACTGGATAAAAATCGATTATTGTTGATTCCTATGAATTAAATAATTCTATTGTAAAAAATTTATATTTATATTAGTACCCAAAATTGGTATCAAAAATTATTTACTGGATCACTCATCAAAATAGCCCAAGGTTGAGGTACATGATTGCTACTAGCTGCAGGGAAAACACTCATGAGTTGTTCTAATGGACGAAACTGTAAACAAAATTGGAAGCATTAGTTATTAACTAATCAAATGTTAAAGCAATTATAAATAAGTAACATACTGGTACGGTTCCTTTTTCGAATTTTGTTGATACTGCAGATATATTAAGAAAGTCAGATGCAAATGGTGCATAATGATAAGGGAAATACCATTTCCAAGAAGGACAACCTTGATAATAATATTGAAGAACCCAACAAAGACCACGCACATACTCCAAAGCCACTTGATGTCGGAAACCACTGTTTGTCCTGTCTACATCAAATTTAGATTCATAGTAACGTTCCTTAAAACCATCTTCCCACAAACGAACTTCATCAGGTGTTTCTTTTTCTTCGTCTGATGATTCATTATCATCTCTTTTACGTTTCACTCCTTGATTATTTTCATTACCCTAATAATAAAAAATAATTCAATTCACAAAACATACTAAAATATTCTACGATCAATAAACTTTGAAAACTAACTACACTTTGTCTCCTCATTTCATCAACAGTTTGTCTTGGATTAGATATTGAAAATGCTGCATTTGGTGCCTATAATAACATATATTTGCATATTTAGTTAATTCATTAGATAAAAAATGATGTTAAGTTATTAATAAAATTTTATAATTACTGATGGTGCATATTGACCCCCCAGTACAAAACTGGGAGCGCTTTTTGAGCGCATTAATTTATCTCGTTTTTCTCGTCGTTTTTTCAATTTGTTTCTATCAGCAAACATTTTTTCTGTTTGTTGCCTTTTTTTAAATATTTCATCTTCAGCCATACCCAAGTCAGACATTATTAATTGTACTCTATCCAAATTTACATCACCGTTGGCAGTCAAGAATCCCTGGAAAAGAAAAATAATTTACAAATTTAAATATAAATCACATAAGAATAAACATTATATTTAATAATAAAATAATCACCCCAGTTTTGTACACAGTTTTCTTATACAAGGACACAAGACGATCAATTGCATTTTCTCTTATTTCTAATGATGGCAAATGAGGCAAAAAGTCATTACCAACAAAAAAACACATAAAAACCCAATCATCCAGAGCTCGTTCAAATTCGTATTTAAATGGTAAGTTAGGCATTTCTAATTCTCGTTCTAAATATTCACGTAACACGTTCAAACGTACAAATATGAACTGAACATCAGCTGAAAAATCAATAGTTGATCCATCATTGAATGCTTCCTTTTCTAAACCTTGACAGTCCTTAACTTCATGTCCTAAACATATTATTAAGCACAAATTAAATTATAATATCTTATAATATTATTAAAAATACTAATATACTAAAATAGTTATTTGTAGATATAATTTTCCAATTTCAATATCCTATTACTGCTCAATAAATATATAAAGATAATAACAAATTAATAAAATTAAATAAAAGTTATGAGTGCTTCTGTCACACACACATAGAGTAAAGTATGGAAACAAGTTTATCTCCATACCTCACATCTTGTGACTAATATAAATCAATATCTTTAATAATTTGTATGGTAAATTATGATACTTTGATTCCAGCCATGTAATCACAATCCATAAAGTAGGCAGAGACAACAGTAAATTAGAAGGATATGTCAAAATCATTACCCATTTGACCACACATATCACAAGGCTTGGGTTGATTGGGTTTAAATTCTTCTCTAATTATTGTAAAATTTGGCTCATGAGTCGCAAGCCCTAACATAATGAGATCAGCATCAGCACCGCAAAGAACATGTTGAGTATTTGGATCATGATTAGGTTGCGCTGAATATTAAAATATATAAATCAAATTAAACCTAAATATTGAAATTAAATATAACAATTTTATTTGTACCTCTTTGTTTTCTTATAAAATCCATTATTTTATGTTCACCTTCTCCTGGAACATTAGCATCAGACAATATAACTTTGATACCTTTCCATCCAGGATCATTGTTTAACCGATCATGAACATAATAATGTAAACAAGCAGATAATTTATCCATAAATGGTGTTCCCTATAAAACCATTTTAATTTAGTTTAAGGTTTGTTTAGTATAATTAATTTATAATTTAAAATTGTATTTAATACGTTTTTAAAGCACTAATATTACAAATAAATTAAATAAATAAAACAAAACACAATGATAAAACAGTTACAATAGTTTTTCTGTTTAAATCATGTGAACATTATATACACAAAAGTACACAATTAAACCAATTCAAAAAATGTAAAAAAATGCTTGTTTTTTTAATTTAATTATGCTTCTGATTTTTATTATTCTACCTGGTTTGACAAAAATAAATATTATGATATTAATAAATATCATAAAATAGTGAGTTAGATGTTACTAAAGAATAATAAATCACTCTCTATTCATAACACTTTTTAAACAAAAAATATGTAACATTTAAATAAAGCGGAAATTTAATTTAAGTCAATAAAAATTTTAAATAGTTTTGCAAATCCAAATAATCTAGTTTAATTTAAAATCTTAAGCTCTACTTAACTTAATATATTAGTGTCTATTTAGTATTTACTCAATTTTGTATTTAAGGAGGCTGGAGAGTGACATGTTCTAAGGAGTAGTATTTCAAGGAGAGTTTAATAAAGCATTTATATTTAAGCTGTGTTACTGTGTGAGAAGTAAATGAATGTTAGTGTGTGTAATTCATAAAATTTGTTATTGAGTGCCAGGCACTGATGGCCCACCTCTCGCAAATAAATTTCTGCAGGCACAAGTCAAGGATACAGATTTTATCGATTATGCTATTCAAATGACAAAATTGGGGGACTTGGATTCAACAATTTTAATTTTGAAAATGTATGCTAATTAGTCATTTTGTTAGTTAGGGAATGGCCAAGGGGATTTAATTTATCCAAATTCTTCTATCTAACAATTTAAAATTCTATGCTCATGCTTTAGTAAAGTTGTTGAAGAATTTCTATTAGTTTTCAAAAATTAAAATCCATCAAACTCAAGTCCCACAGTTTTGTCTTCATTTTGGCCAGTTAATGTGATTATTTGTACCTGCTCCAGCATGCCTAATATCAATATTCAACTTACAGGTGTGATACAGTTGCTATCAAAATGTTCTCCTTTCTGCTTTTCTGGTGGTAATATGGCACCAGCTTCAATAAGATTTTTTCTCACACGCGCCAATTCTTCAGTTTTTTCTGTTGTTTCTTTAGATGCCCTAAAACGTCTTGATCTCTGTTGGTTCATTTTAGCTCTAGGAGCCTAAAAATATGAACACATATATATACTACTTGTTGTGTAAGATATAGATCATTAATAATAATTAATCAACATAAAATAACTTACTACACCATCAATAGCCATATACAAAACTTTACGAGGCCTCACAATTCTAAATAGACGATCAATACATTCAAATATTGCTACCATCATTTCATCTTCATCTTTTGGAGCAGGTCTTTAAACATTAAATAGTGTTAATAATTTATTATTTTGGATTACATTGTTAAATGTTTACTTATTTTCAGGATGTGTACATGGATGTATAATCCCATTCATGTCTAAATATAAATTGTCAAATTCAATACCATTCGGATTTGGCGAGGTTGAATCAATTGGAATTTGTTCTCCATTTACATCTGTCGACTATAAGGAAACAAATTACAAACATACAGACCCAGTCCATCAACAATAAAATAATCATACTTTTTGCTCAATACAATTGACAATAACTGATGGATATTTTCTGGTCAACCATCTAAAAAATGCAGGAACACCCATGTTTGAACTTTCTTGGTTGTTGATTGATCTTAATAGCTGTTAAGTGTAAATTAAATTTGGTATTCACTATTCAGTGTAGATTTAGATATGTTTATTCAGACTTCAAAATTAAAATATAAAAAGCTTATTAAACACTATGATAGCCGATAGGTACTTGTGATCAATAGTCAATATTGTTGTGAATTTTCTTGAACGATTTTGAAATTCGATTGGTTCATGAAATAGATACTGAAATTGGATCTTCTTGTATAGTTAATATTGTACTTAGAAATTCACATTTGGGGTTCTAACAACATCAAAACGTAGTGTACAGTCTCCAAAGTGCCGATGTATTTGGCACATTTTAGCAATTACTAATTACATAGCATGCTGTATTGCTGTTAAAGATATTGTGCCTTCGTATTTTGTAAACAAACTTTGACAGTGCCGCCAATCACTAACCAGTTCATTTTTGGCACGATAGTTACTCCGGTTATAGATAGTATGGTTGCGCATCGACCTATGATTCCTTTACTTGAAAGGTGTCTACCGAAATGCATCTCTAGAACGATTAGAACTAGTATTAAACAGCTGGAAATTCTGACACTAGCGCTTATATAGTATATTGACAATATAAATGCAGTTACCATTCAAATAGAAATTGTAGTTCCATGTATGGAAGCATAGAACGATACTATGCCATAAAAATGCCTGAATATCCAACTGTTGAATATAGGTTCTGGAGAGATTCATTTCGGTAGACACTTTTCAAAATTCGTTGGGCAACCATACTAATATAGACAAAATTATTTTTGAAATGTTTAAAAAATTGATATCTGATGTCTGCAGTTAATTTTTGATATATTAATTAATTTTTATTCATGCCAGAAGCAGATACTATACGAATTAAAACAAGATTGTACTACTTATAATTATAGGTCTCACTCATACTATAAAATAAAATTAATGTAAAAACTAATAGGTATATCCTAGTATAGCGTATATATTTTGGTGTTACCAAAATTTATTTATTTATTTATTATCAAATGATTCACGAAACACCTGTTGACTATTATAGATTTATATAGGTAGCAGTCAGCAGTTATATAGTTATATAAATATATTTGTAATTTAATCATAATATAGTTTAATATTTTGTTGTTGAACAAATAGGTAGGTATACGATATTATAATGTTCAACAGTAGGTACAACGTATTTAGTAATATTTTCATCATGAAAGTTCATTACATAACAGTTTTTTACGAATTTGTAAATGCTCAAGCGTATGTTTATTTGGTTGTTTTTGGATTTTTGTCTTTTGATTAGTTTGGTAATTATTATAAACGTCAATCATAATCGTAATTATTTCTCTTGATGCATTTTGAAAGTTGTCAATATAAACCTAAAAACAAGATTTTATCTCATAAATCAAAGTATTTAGTATTCAAATATACACTGAGTGATTCATTGACCATATAACTTATTATTTTAAAATGTATTAACATAAAGATTCTACAATAATATTGGGTTTTTTTTTTAAAAATTATTTGTGCGTGTGTAAACGATAAGTAGCTAGTTGAAATAATACTTCGATTTTCAACTTCAGTATCTTGTTTGATGGGAAAATGAATCTAGTTGATGCATTGAGGAGGTCAAAATTTTAAATTCTCAGTATAGTTTTTAAAAGCGCAGGGAAAAACAAAAAAACTGGAATACTGAAATATTAAAAAAAAAACGGGCTTTCGACGAAATCGATTTTGGTCCGTGTTGTAACTCTAAAACGAATAGCTGTAGATACATGACATTTTCATTGAATGTTTATATTAGCATTTCCTATACACCATAACATTTTCGAAATATTTTGACTTGTTTTAACTTTTTAAGCTGTTTATGGACATTTTCAATCTGGTTCCAATTTTTTTAATTTTTTTGTCTATAAATGACAATAAATTTGTATTGTATTCATTGGGTCAAAAATCTTGAAAATTAAATATAAAGCAAAAGATATATAGGTACAGCAGCAGTTGAAAAATATTTAAAAAACATAAGCACGATTTTTATTTATAAACACTTAAAGTACCGATTGTTCAACTTTTAAGCCTAAGGATTGAATTATTGTAAGACAAGTTTCCGCGTAAGCTAGTAGCTTCTTCAGTAACCAAACAATAAACATTTAAAACATATATAAACCATTCAATTTTTTTTATAAAAATAACTTTAACCTTCTGTACTACTAATCCCTAACGTGGGAGACCACAGGGGGGGGCGTGATCCCAGCTATCATAATTATTATTAATCGTTTTATTAAGTTTTAAAAACAAAAGAAAACAGGTAAGTGGATGTCGCTCTGGTGTAAAGTATTTTACAAGTGGCTCACTGTTATGGATAGAGTTAAATTTGAATTTAATGATATAAAATCATTATATATCTAAACATTTCAAGTACCCTCTAATAATGTTTTTAATTCACTACAAAATAACACAAATCATTATTCTTGGGTATTAAATATGTGATTTCGTCCACATTTGAACATAAAACAACTTTGAAAAAAGGTTGAATATGCTTAAATATTTTTAGATTTTTTGGTTATAGAATAACCTACATACGCGGACAATTTTCAAATCTTAAATATACAAATTGAAAAATGTTAACTATAAAATTATTTGTACATTTTGAATGATATGAAATTTGTCAACATTTGAACTCAGTGCTTATAAAAAAAAACCGGGCCAATATATTCTTAATATTTTAAAACTGATATTGTAAATATATATCAGGAACCTTGTGTTAAATGATCACCCTTTTTGACCTATCAAATAAAATTTTATTGACAATATTGTAAAAAAAAAAACTGATTGAAAATGTCCGTAAACAGCTCAAAACGAATCAAAATATTTGGGAAATTTTATCAATTATATGAATTGATATTATAAACATATGGTAGAAATTTTAAGTATCTGCAGTTATTAATTTATAAATTACAACAAAATAAGACATTTTGCTAGTTATATGAGAAGTGGAGTGAATATCCAATGTTATATAAATTTCAACTTCTAACACTCACAAAAATTTGATTTGACTTTCCAGTAGACAAACTTATAAGAACTTTGTATTAAATTTTAAAATCTTAGATATAAAAAGAAAACAATTTTATGAATTTCAAACTCAAAATAATTTGCAAATTTTCGAGATTTTTAAGTATTTTGTCAAAATTTGAAATTCAATAGCTCAAAAAAAATTATTGTGGACTTACCTACGCTCGACTTTTTTTTAATTTCCACTATAACAACAATTTACGAAGGACCATGTATTACATTTTCAAGTTTTTTAATCGATCGAAAAATTTTGTATTGACAATGATTTAAAAAAAAAAATAAGAAAACTCGATTTTTTCATATATCTATAAATAGTTTGACACTAGTCAAAATATTTTGTAAATTTCATAGTGCATAGAAAATGCGGATATAAACATCAGTAAAAATTGCATGTATCTACGATATTATACTTCCTTGATTTTTAATCATGTAAGTATATGGTACCTAAATACCTAATTGAAATGAAGAAAATATGAATTTTAAAAATGTCAAAAATGTATGATAAATAGGAAAATAATAAAAATGTAACTTAGTAATAATGAGTAAGTGAGTAATTAAGCTAGCTTTAATATAAAATATTAATGAGAGAGATCCCATGTCACACCCAAAAGGTATAACGATTTGAATCCACAAAAACATCGGCTAGAGCAGTCCCAAAATTTCTATTTTTTAATTTTCCCCCTAAACTATGATAGCTATAGAAAGTTAGTTGATACCTCATTAAAAAGAGATTATCAAGTAAATACAACATGGGAAATCTAAAATTTTTAACAGTTAAAAAAGAGTTATTTTTTGGTAGATTTTCATTTAGTGGAGTAGATATTTTCCGAAACTGGAGAACGGATTTGGTCTTGTTAGATTCATATTGGCTAGAAGTGCAGTGAAGAAGTTCAGAACTTTATCTTCAATCGTTAATTCACTGTCTAAAAAGCTTTAGAGGTGAAAAACATCAAAAAAAGCCCAATGAAATGTGCTTTAATTTATTTTAAAGCTCTCAACTATTTAATGAATTAATTATTAAAGATAGAGTTCTAAAAATCTTCACTTCTCCTAGCCAATGTAAATCTAACAAGACAACAAACAATAAAATCCGCTTTCCGGTTTCGGAGAATTATCTCACTAAATAATATTGAAAATGTATTTTTTTGTGAGGTTGTTCATACCGACGTTTTTCTGAATTCAAATTGTTATACCGCTTGGGTGTGCTACCGGAAAATATTCACATAGGTATACTATTCATTATCAAGTGCAATAAATAGGTAATTTAATAAAATAAAACAAGCAAAATGACTTTAATACCTCTTAAATTCAAACCAGTTATATTCAACCGACTATAGTCTATATTCTACTATAATCTAATATCTTCTCAATTAATTAATTTGCAATTAATAACTTCCTTAAAGTACAATTTTGGTTTAATCATATTGTAATAAAATACATGCATATTACAAACAGTTAATACGTTTCTAAAGATTAAAAATCAAGAAAGTTTACATGCTGATCTCTGACTTGGCAAGCCTTTTTTTTTGAGTTACATCAAATTTTTTATCGATTTGATCAAAAACCTGGTTTCCGTAAAAATTCCAATATTCCCTTAATTTTTTGTTTGTCTTTCCTGCCGCTTTTAAAAGCGATTGGGAATTTTTTGCTCTTGAACCCCCAAAGTACAAAAAAAAATTAAATTAAAAAATACATCATTGTAAAATCTATGCATTCATTCTTCCGCTCAAAATCTAAAATAGTATGTGCTGTGTTATCAGAGATTTTATACTTTTCCTCCTCCTCCCCCCTGCCTTATATTTCTGATGGCGCTCTGGATCTCTAATATTAAAATTAATAACTTCAATCACAATATCATCAAATATACTTAGTAATATTATACACTGATAGTCCATCTTTTTTTCAGTTTCATTTTTCATATAGGTACAATGATTTTGTATCATTAAATTCTAATTTAACACATTCATTACATTGACTTTTTAGACACCTAATGTGCATTAGAGCGTTACCTACTTACCCGCTTTTTTACGTTTTTTCTGTTGTGTATGACAGTATTGTACTTCGGAATATGAAATTAAAAATATATGTCGTCTTACACAACAGAAAACATTAATTATAATCAAGAAAATAGTAAAAAAAAATTACAAATGTGATGGTATTGTAAAATTAAAATAAAATAAAATGCAAATAATAATGTAATTTAATAAAAAAAAATGTAAATAAAATCAAGTGAAAAAATATTTATAATGCCCATCGATAAGAGAATCACTTAGTAATCGGTGTATACTGTATACCTAACAGTATCAGCTATATATCTGTATATATTACATGTACAGTGAAGACCAATAAATGTTTATATGTAAACTTACCATAGAATGAAATACGTCTAAGCTTTTTTCATAAAGGTTGTGATATATGTTAAGACTGTTCATACATTCATTAGTAAATATTGTACAAGGATCATTCAAAACTGGATCGTTGAAATCGTCTTTAATATCATTATTTCTGTATGAAATTGTTTTACTTTCTTCAGCAGCATTCGTGTTAGTTTCCAATAAACAAACTACAGCAGCAATATTTGATTGTACAGAGAAACTATCAGGGTTCGTACTGAAATGGAGCTATATGTTATAACGTGGAGCTTATATAACTAAGTTACAAACACATTCGTAATTTAAAGTAACTATATTTTAGATAATACTAATAAGTAAATTAAAGCATTGATTATAATTGATTATTTTTATAAGTATTTGTAACCAAATTATCAATGATTAAATGCATCGGAAACTGTACTGAATGTACCTAGTACCTACTACTACTGTTATTATCCGTTTCATCAAAATATTGCACAACATCTGTTCCTTTATTTTGTGCTGACTTCTGCTAAACACACAAATCAAAGCTACAATATTTTAGTTTAATAAAAGGTAAGTAAATGTTTTTAGTTATTTTACATTTTCATTTATTAAAGGGTTTTGATTCATATAGTATTTTTTTATACTATCATATATATGTATTTTGTATGATAATTTGTCTTTTGGTAATACCAACACGAATGTTGGATTATAGCCTTTATTTTTTAAAATTAAGGCACCTTCTAAATTTGTGAACGTGATTAATACTTTATTTTCGCCAGTACATTTGGATAGTTGATCTTTGTCTACAATACTTATTAAATTAGTAAGTATAGGTAGGTGCAGTAATAATATCTGTACAACTATCACGTAATTACTAACTTAATCCATAAGAATGGCCTAAAAATCGGTAGCTGAACACAAAGTCTCCTAAAGAATTCATTTTATTGAACTCTGCAACTGAAATTGTTTTTAATGTTCTATTTTTACATACATCGTTCGTTGTATATATAATTGCTGGATACATTTTATCAGCGTGTTTCTTAAATATCGTATTCAAAAGTTCTTTCTTGTGAGTTTTTGGTGGACCGACTAAAATTACCATCGGAAGTAATCGATAATTATATCCACAGTCATTTCCTGCACCTGCAGAAGATCTTCCTGCAGATAAATGTTCTAAAACAGTAGATTTTAATGCATTCTTTTCTGCCATAAGCAATGAATGGATTTCAATTTCATTCAACTCCTATAAATCATAAACACCTACTTAATCAGTGTATAAAAAATTAATAAATCATATTCAATTGTTAATATGAGTCTGTTTTAGGTATATCGATGTGGAATAAAAATTGGAATTTTGTCATGTACAAATATATTATTTATTAAGATAATCAATAATTAAATAGATCAGTACAGGCAACAGCTGCTGACAAACATCCTAACACGTATCAAAATAAATGTGATACAGTTAAAAATATAATGTAATAAATGTTATATTTTTAATCTGTTTGACTGTTTACCTGCAGGTCATCAATTTTTATAAATGTCTGATCAACCGTTGTTTTTAAAGGCAAATTGTTTGAGAATATCAATTGTTTATGAATATTTGTTTTGAGAAAATCGTTGTTTTCGACATTTAAGATTCGAAGATTTGTAAGCGTTTTTATGTATTCTATTTGTAGTACATCATCGATCATATTGGCTTGTACATTCAATACTGACAACTGTTTGGCATTCTATAATTTATTTTTTAAACATAAGTAGGTAATTATTATGATCGGTGCCTACCTATATGATATTAAATAAATAAATGTCACAAATAATTTTAAACGATTGGATATTGGAAATACCAGCCCCTGATATTTTAATTTTCATTATTTTGTTGGTGGGATACAGCTCCTCAAAGTTTGATGGTTTGAGGAGGTGTTGATTATACTATTTATTCATTTGTAAAGACCAGGAGCTATAAGTGATAAACCCAAGGTAATAATTAATAAGTGATAAGTGATAACTATTGTACTTTGAATCCAAATCATTTGTTAGCCTATCGACTAATTAAATATACCGAATCACGACAATAATACCTACGATATTTTTAACACAACCGAATATAACACCACCTTAAAACAACAAACTTTGAGGAGCTGTATCTCACAAACGAAATAACGAAAAATAAAAATTGTAATACCAATATTCATAAATAAAATGGTTTAATTATTGTATGAACTTTTTATCATATGTTTCCATTTGAAAAAGTTGATAGTGGTTTCACCAATAAAAATCTAAAAGTTAAAAAAGAAAAAAGTTAATACTTTTCGAGATAGGTGTACTACCTCTTAAATACATGACCCTGTATTTATATATATTAAATACCTAACAAATTTCATATATAAAATATGCCACTACAATACATTTAATTTTTTTTTTAATATGCTATAATGTACTACAATTATTTTTTATATTATTAAAAAGTTGTATTATAATGCACTTCAATACAATTTTATTGTAGGATTTCAACTCTAAACACTTTCTATGTATAATTATCAATACTAGTTTATAAATTGTATAAGTAGATATGATTGAAACAATATTATGCATTTACATTTTAAATAAATATTCATGTACATATATTACTTATCAGCCATTTTAATATATAAGTATTTATGTACTAAAATGTAAAAGCTAATTAATTACTCACTTTTAAGAAATTAAGCAATTTTAGTTTGTTATGCGACAAGTCGAGTATTTCACACATACTTGAGGACATATCTAATTGTATGGATTCTAAATCGTTGTAAGACAAGTTTATTTCCATTAACGAGTTTGGTAGTGAATAATGTATATGTTTAATACCATTGTGAGACAAATTTAGAAATGTCAAATGACTATATAAATAAAAAGGTATAGGTACAACTATCAATTAGTAAAATGATTAGTAGGTACTTAGTAGGTAGTACTAGGTACCTACTATCAATTAGTAAAATGATTAGTAGGTACTTAGTAGGTAGTACTAGGTACCTACTATACAGAATAGTGAATACAATATTAAAATACCTACCACCAAACTAGGTCACTTGGAGAAGTTTTAAAATCTAATTATAAATTAAGGAATACATATTAATGTAGTATATTTAGATTATTTTACCAAGTAGATAACAAAAACCTGGATATTAATTAAATTCATACATAAAATAATATAATATATAAGATTAATGTATACAAATTAAATATATTAAAACTTACCTAATAACATGTGACAAAATTAAAACCATTAACGTATTTAAAGTTACAATTATAGTAAGTACATAAAGCTATAAATAATCCCAAAAGCAATCGGGGGAGAGATTATATTTTGATATTATAAATGATAGATAATAATAGTTAACGCACGATAAATAAAATCTGTTTTTCCCAGTTTAATATCAATAGCCAATAGGTATATTACTTTAGCTCCAAGTTTACCAGTTTGACGGCACCTATCTAATATTGATTTTTATTTAAATAATAAGCGTTTCTTACTTTAATTCCGATAGCCCGTTTACGTGTTTGATGGAATTGTACGATAGATCTAAGTATGCTAAACTCCAAAAATGAGTCAAATCGTCCATATGTTCGATATTGTTGTTCGAGTAATCGACATGGTATAGCATCTTCGGTGGTTTGAAGTTTAATATTTGTTTCAAACAATTGTGAGACACATCTAGGTACTCTAACTCGTTTAGACTATTTAAAGTGCTCAAATCTTGTATGGCATTATGACGTAACTCCAACTTTTTTAAAGATATATAATCACCGATGATGTCGATGTTTTCTAAATTCTAAAAAATATTCATGACAGATATATTGTAACTGTAAATACCTAGTGTGTGAGGACGCAGACACAAAGTACAAACAGTGGTGCAAAAAATGGATACAGTCCCCGTGTCTGACCCCCCCCCCACCGGCCAAACCATAAGTTATTAAGTATATTTATTAATCTAGGATATTACATTAATAAATAACGATTTTGCAATACTTATTGACTTTATGAATTATAATAAATTATGATAACACATTACACGACTTTGAAAACTTTTCATAATTTTCGACGCAGCAAACGAAGTATGAATGGTTCATAATGGACCCATTACTAATGCCCAGAAAAATTAGGTGCATACTACAAAAAAAAAAAAATACTTGAGACCAAGATTATTATTAGTCGATGAGTTGCGTCCCGCCAAAAAAGGTTCAAACGGGATTATCTTATGTAGCCATAGGGTCATATTACATCCAGAAGTACCTATGAAATATATTTTTAGAAAGTTTTAGTTTCAGTCTAGTTGCATCCCAGTTATTATTGGATATGAATTAAACATTATACAGAATATTTTTTATCACAGAATAAGAGTAATTACATGATTCCATTTTTTTTTTCATTTTTTGTATAAATTACATTTATCACCCACTTAAATGAATACAAATTATGTACCTACCCAAATAAACATAATACATTAACGTATAATACATATAAAAATTTAATTTACTGCTATCAAAATATACCTTTCTCGAGACGCAAGTATAGTAGGTATGCATCCGAAAAATTCTGCTTGCACAAATAGACAACTAGGTTCCTATTATGTGTTATATGGGTATAACATATTATGTCGAAATCAAATATTTATTTTACCAAATTATTTAAACTAAGTTCAGTAAAACAAAAGTAATCGTCAATTTCTCCATGTCTTATCATGTTAGTCAGTCCTTTGATCAATGTACTACGGTTCAACACTCCGTCTTGAATAGGTCTTGTGAATATAATTATAGGACGCAAACGATTTAAATCTGGCTTGTTCAAAGAAATATCCGGCAATGACATGTTGTCGTCATTGATTTGATTTTCAATGCTATAAGGTTAGGTTAGGTTATTACCTATCTACTATATGTTATATGAACTACAGTAAATAATTATACTCATTATTTAATCAACAAAATATAAATTGACAATAATAAATAAATACCTATCTCATTGAAAATTCAACAAAGTTATTCATCACTTACGTAACCCGAATACTAGAAATATTATTATAGCATAATAATTTGGCCAATAATTTAATAATTTATTAACATTATACCTACCTATTACTAATAAATATGTGAAATGAAGACATAGAAAATATTTTTAACGATAGGTAGCTGATAACTGATAAGTGTTATTAAGTAGCACTGATATGCTGCAGCATCGGCCTTAAAAACGAGCCATATTATAGGTGCAGGCACGGTAGATTAAAGATGTATACTCACGGCCATATATTCATAATGCAGACAATTGTCCCAGTTAATGTGTTTGGCTCGTAGACCTATAAACTAAGTTATAGGTATAATAAAGTTTTATAAGGTATAAACTTAGTTATTAGGTCTATGGTTTGGCTCCAGAGTTAACCGGTGGATTACGCTGCAGTCTAGTGGCCCTAATTTTCATACTTACAATAATACAGAGTACATGCAACAAACGAAGAAAATGTAACTTTAAAAATATAATTGCGAATAAATAAAAAAATCATGAACTAATTTACTAATGTATTAGAAATTATACTTACAAACATAATGCTATAAAAATAATGCTATATTACAATATAAATGGATAATATTATGTTAAATAATATAGTTTAGATTCTTTCTTTTTTGCCTCTTGATTTTTTTTTACACAACCTGTTTTGTCCGCATTCATATTGCCTCATTCCTATACGAATATAATACCTAACGTAGGGAACTTGCAATTACACTACTTTTGTGGTCATGGCACGGAAATTTTATGTTCACATTTAAAATAATATCAGTGAGTGTTTTTCATAAAAATCCGAATCGATAACTTTTTTTACAAAAAATTTCTCAACATTCGTACAATATCATACAAATAAAGATTGCAGTTCAATAGATAATCTATTGTTTTCATACTTACAAATTCTGCGTATCTCATAAATCATGGACAAATACATTTGTTTTGATATGTGGAACTATAATAACTGATTTAATAGTAGTAAAAATTAATAGGCACTAATAAATAAGTACAAATTGTATTAATAAATTAGGCTATTAAGAACACTTACAGAGATTTGTGACTCTCCAGCCCCAGTTGACCAAGCCAAAAATACCTCTTTTTTGAATGTTTGAACATAAAGGTATTATAATGATTTGCCCAAGTTCAATTTCTTTTTTTGAGTTTGTCTTTCTCCAAACGTTAAATAAATTTCCTCATGAGACTTTAAACATTGATACACATTACATACATAGCACTTAATGTATCCATTGCTATAATAATTAATAAAAAAATATCTTACTTTTTCTTTACAAGAAGCATAACCAGATTTGCAAAACACAACAAAACATTTGATCATAAGTCTTGAAATGTAATATTATTATTTAACTATAATGGTTCTTAAAAAGATAGTCATAAATTGTAAATTGTTCATACAATGTGAATATTATATTGTGTATATATTATTATATTTACAGAATAGATATATCTGTGGTTATATTATTATAATGTATTTATGTACCTCGATTAAAATAAGGGGCCATTAGATTACAGCACGCTCTAGTAGTCAGATATACTTAATATCACGTTTGTGGAGACAGTATTTTGATAGCTGTGCTTATACCTCTATAATCATCTACCGTGGGTACAAGCATTGATTTTAAAATATTTAAAAATCAATGGTACAAGTATATAATATAGGGTGGCTATACGTCCCATTTTAATCCTGTTATTTCTATATAATTAAATTATAATTTATGAATTTTTGTAAAAGAATAAAATAAATTTATGATTATAAAATTTTTCATTATAAAATATATAATACTTTTTATAATTGATACTACTTTTTTGAGAGGAGTGTAAAGGGGTAGGTGATAAAAAAATAGTAACCACATCTGCTACATAAGCCTATGTACGCCTATAATTAGTAGGTACAGCTATACACAAGTACTAGCAAACATTATTTATTGTCAATAATTAAAAAAAACTAATGAAAGTCGAAATTTTCTTATACCTATAACTAGCTCAAAAAGTCAAAATATTTTGAATATTATAAGAGTATAAAAAATACAAATCTAAACATTAGGTGAAAATTTCATATTTTTATGTAAAGGTACTGTTATTTTTTCAGCTACACCAAAAATTGAAATTGATTTTGTCAAAAATTGGTTTTAATTATTTTTCTTTTGTTTCGACGCAATGGCATTTTACTGAGTAAATAAAAAAATTAACTAGAACGTCTTAAACAGTTATGAAGTAACAAAGTAAACTGTAAAAAAATCAAGTTGGAATATCATCTTTAACTCATTTTAATTTTCACATAGGAATTATAAACCCTAAAGCCCTACAACTTGGCAATGGTACTGGAATCAACACTAACTCACTATCCACAAAAAAATTAAAAATTAATTTTGTTTTTAACTATAAATGCTAAATAGTATGCCAACTACAAACACAAGTTTCAGATGTCAGTAATCAAAAAAAAAAACCATATATAATATTATAATAATTAATAATACATAGTGAGATATTGACATACCATACAAGTAGTGTAGTCAGCGTAGTCGAGCAGATAGCAAATACAAGTCTCAATAAAATATTAAGACTATTTTTAGATTTTCCAATCGGATTACCTATTACAAAAATAAATTTAAAAATGTAAAATTATTTAATAAATGCTTATAATGTTTGTTACAAAACTGAAATTGAAATTAATTTTACGTTGGTTGGATATTATGATTTTGACGACTCTTATTTAAACAAAGAAAATCTGGGGGTGGGATTGGTCATCCAATATGTCTAATACATAATAGCTTTACTGTAGGTAGTGGACTGTACAAATATTAGAAAAATATGAATAAAATTGTATTTTATTTATTAAGATTCCATAATATAATGTCAGTGTTTTTTATAATAACAAGTGCTAAGATTGTTGCTTATATAGTTGAGTAACAATTATTATTTTATTATTATATTATGAAATATAAATTACAAAAAAAAAAAAATACATGATTAACATCTACAATATTTTTTTTGTATTCCATAACACAATTTGTTGTATTTGTATTTAGCATTGTTTAGGTTATTTCAGAATACAAATTTAAGGTTTAATGCAAACCTAATTACTCAATTAATACCTTAGAAATAATTTGTTTATAATTGTGAATTATTCCACAAAATATAAGACCTAGGATTTTATTTTCTAAATATTGTGCAAATATTTAGATTCAACTTCTAATATAAAATCTGACTGCACTTGTTAAGTTTTGATACTTCAATCGCACAATTACCAAAAACTTTTCTACATTCTTCTAAGTTAATAATTAATAGTTATTAACAGTATATTGTATACTAAGAGTTCAAATTAAAATATAATAATAGTATTTTTATATAATATATATTTTAAATATTGACACATTCTAACAGTGAAATAAAAACATGCAGAAAAGCTGTTACTATAATAGTGTTCATAATTTGGTAACTGACTTAAAAATGTATAAATTTTATAGTATTTATGAAAATATGGATTGTTGCTTAGTAGGCATGATCTTTAACAAATAGTCCTTGAGAACCAGCAGCTGTTTGTACGGATCCAGCTTCGTATTTGCCCAGAGCTGATAGTTTATTTGCCTAAACAAAAATTCAATAAATATTATTATTTCATCTAAATTCAATTAATATAACACTATAATTGTACAAACCAATGCTCTCTTAAGAAGTTCATCTTGAGCGGTTTTAATATTTTCTTTCTTTCCTTGCCATGCTTTTAGAACTGAAGCTTGCAGAGCACGTCCATAACTGAAGCTCAATGCCCATGGTTTCTTGGCATTATACTTGTTAATTGCATTTAAATTTACGGATGCTTCTTCCTCAGTTTGACCACCAGACAAAAACATAATTCCTAAAAAAACAATATAAGTGTTAAGCATGGAATAAATCTAAAAACGTATTGATAATCATTTTTTAAAAATAATTACCAGGAACTGCTGGAGGGACAGTGCGTTGAAGAGCGGTTACTGTGGCTTTAGCAATTTCGTCAGCTGTAGCCTTCTTAGAGGCAGATTGGCCAGGAGTAACCATGTTAGGCTTCAAAATAGTACCTTCAAGGTACACATGGTGATCATTCAGAGCTTTGTATACTGCAGCCAGCACAGTTTCAGTGACTTTTTGGCAACGCTCCAAATCATGTTCTCCATCACACAATACCTATAAAAATGAAATATAAAACATATAATAATACATTATTTTCAACAAAATATGGTTGAAGGTTAGTGCATACCTCAGGTTCTACAATTGGAACAATACGGTTGGCTTGGCAGATGGAAGCGTATCTAGCCAACACATTAGCATTTTCCAAAATAGCTTGGTATGAAGGAATATTCTTACCAATCTTTAATACTGAACGCCACTTAGCAAAATGACATCCATCTTTTTTATACTGAGCACAACGTTGAGCCAAATCATCCAATCCTGTAATGAAAAAAGTTGAAAATATTTTTATTGTTAATTACTTTTCAAATGTACCTTGAGTGGTAGTTTCTCCTTCAGATCCAAATAAGTTCACAACACCCATATCAACTTTAATTCCAGGGATAATGCAACGGTTTTTGAGAATTTCAACAAAAGGTACACCATCATCAGTTTTTTGGTAGAGAGTTTCATGGAATAAAATGACACCAGAAATACGATCATTTAAAGGTTCATCAGCAGTAAATAACAATTGCCTGTAGGCACGGCGATTATCTTCAGTATTTTCAACTCCAATATCTTGAAGACGTTTACCCATGGTAGACACAGACTCATCAGCGGCCAACAAACCTTTACCATCAACCACCATGGCATTGGCAATCTTGCTAAGTTCATTTTGGAGTTCTACAGATGGGTAGTCAAAGTAGGTTGTCATTTTGATAATATTCTGAAAATAAATATTATACCTATTAACTTATATTCGAGTTTAAGATAACTTATTAAAAATATATGATTCAAATTAATGTAAAATAATTGAGTTTTTAAGAATAATAGTAAAACCACATTAGAGTATATGAGCCCACTTAATTATACAATATGGTATTCATACTCAATATTTCAGTTCCTATATTAAGACCTGATTTTTTTTAAACATTTAGTTTCGACATTTTTTAGCTATACATATTATTGATGAAATATTACTGTATAATTTAATGCCTATACTTAAATAAATCAATATATATTAAATAATTTTTTTAGTTTAGAATTTGCAGTTAAATATATACAAATTATTTAATATAATAAAGAACAAACCTAATATTTTATAACAAAAACAAACATTGTGTTGATTATTTTTATATGTATTTAAATTTTTAAATTATTTTAAATAATGAGTGAAAAAATGTAATAATGAGATATAAATAATATTTACATAGTAAAAGTGGCATGTTAATGGAAATAAATTATGCAGTCAATTGTATTGATAGAATTCATTAAGTGAGATGAGCGAGAACTTGAGATATTACTGTACATTCATTATATTCTTTTATGATATATTATATATAAAATGTGTTTTTAATGACATTGTTGATTTTTTTTTATAATTGAGTTATTAAAATCTTTTTTAAAAGAGTTAAAATAGTAGTTGGAACTGTTAGGAAAAAGAATATTAATTTTTACAAAACGAAAAAAAAAATTTCTAGTTTATAAATTCTAAATGAATAATTAATGTAAAATATTATATTATACAGATAAATATCAAATCAGAAAAACCAGAAAACAATATCAGAAATAAATAATTATAAATTATAGTTATTTTAATAATTTTATTCTTAATTCTATGATAAAATTAAGTCAAAACCACTTCATTCAAAATACATATAACTTATAAAACTGAAAACCAAAAACCAGGAAAATAACCTTTTGTCAACTTACTTTGAATTATTAATAATAAAATAAGTATAAATTATATTCAGGTAACTATAATAGTTAGAGAAAAATATAAAACAATTAAGTGAAGTCACAATTTTTTTTAATAACACACTATTGATAGAGTTCAGAGTTACTGACACATTTAAAACAACTATTGGTTATCAACAAGGTGACCTTTAGCCATATTGTTGTACTTATTTTGGTGATCTCAAAGCAACTCTCATTCAATAATGTTAACATATTATTATAGACTATATATCAATCAAGTTTTATTTTGTTTTTAATAAATGTCTTTATTATTAAAAGGTCATATTCTAAATTAAAACAGATAAGATTATAGACATTACACAAATTATTATTTATATTTAAATTGTATCAATAATAAATAGGTAGGTAATCAAAGTAAAAAATAAATATGAATAAATAAAAAAATTATATCCATTAACATAAGAAACATTATCTTGTAACTAAATACAATTTTGCCTGTATTTATAGTGGGCATAATCTTTAAGATAAATTTTAATTTATTAGTTAACAAGTTTGGTACCTATAGGTACCACAGAATGTAATATATCTAATCTATTCTGTGGTTTTAATGTACTTATACAAATGCTAAGATACAAAACAAACACACGGTCCACCTATATTATCTAAATAGTTTACAATGCCATGTAAATTATACAAAATACAAATATCAAAAACATAAAATAATAAATTTGATTTTTAATTTAGTAGTTTCTGGTATAAATGTACAATTATCTGAGTTTTGTTTTTATTAAACCACAAAAAAAATTAATTTTATTATTTATAAATTAAAATTTCAAAATCTTTTATATTATTCTATTTACCTAAATGAATATTATTGATACTACAAAAGTATTTTTTTTTTTTAATACAATGATACACTAAATACTGAATAGACGCCAACAAATACCTGTGACCTACAAGTTGACAGTTATTTGAACTTGAAAAAAGGCCAAGCAACAATAGTGACATTGGCTCAAATAGAGAAATAGTATTAGATATAGTAGTATAGACAAATCAAAATTCAAAGGTCACGAACACTTATAAGTATGGTAAATACATTAATCGAGTGAATGTAATATGATGTACCTAAATGTGATACGGATGTGACTCGAAATCTAATATCAATTTAAAACAACGGGCGCACCTTAATCCACGGGTCGTTTCTCATTTCCGACACTCGTAGAATTTACCGAATTTTCAACGGAAAAGTCAAAAAAAAAGTAATAAGCGACACTATAATGAGCGTACTGTGGGAAATAAATGGATTATAATTGAAATTACGATAGATTAATGTGAAAACATTTATTGTACGGTAACCGGATGACACTTACTTGTATTCTTCACCGTCGTAGGAATAAAAACTTTCGAGCGATACAGCAGCAGAAGATAAAATGATAGATTTCGCAGCCGCCCAGCTTTTACGGAAACTGAAGAGTGAAAATGAAATAGATTGCAAATTGTGGGTTGGGTCTGGGCAGCTACGACGTATGGGAAAAATCAATGATATTAAGGAGAGTTCGGGTGTAGGTCACGGCAAGGACGTTCCGTGCACAGTGTGACCTTACCTAATAACAAGAAAACTAATGAACACAATAATATTGTCTGTAAATCTGTAATATTGAAATTTTTTTAACGTGCTTGAACAAAATAAATCTCAGGTAATACTGTAATAGGTACCTGTGTAATTTAATGAAATTTCTTTGAACTCGATGTATGTTGAACTTTTTTCGAATGACAATAAGGATTTAATGAATTGTCGTAATTAGGTATAATGTTAAAGTTTGATAATAACCGCCGTATTTGGTATACGTACCTATATAATATATCTAGTGGCATTGAGGCTTCGGACACTATTTTTTCATATTTTCGCAGAAAACTTCAGCTCGTTTTCATAATTTCTAGGTTGATAGGTACCTAGTACCTGCATACAAGTAGTACAACTCAAATCGACCAAAAGAAAAAATATATGACTAATATTTTTCTAAATTAAAACGATTTTTCATATTTAAAGATTTTATTTATGTGCCTACTTAAGCTACCTATCAACGAATATTTAATATTTTTTTTAACAATAATAATAATAACAACATAACATTCTACATAGATTTGATAATACTATTTTTGAATAATTATTAGCAGCTTTTGGAGTTTATTCCCATATATCTAGATAAATGTATATCTCCATATTCTGTAGAAAAATAATAATTGCATATTTTACGGCTGCCTATTCTAGTTTTTTTGGTACACATATAATCTACGCCCAATTATTTCATTTTTTTTTTTTAGTGCATAAATTTCCTGGACATGGTAATAATTCATAACTTATAATTTATTACTAATAATTAATAACACACGAAACTGTTGACCGTCATCAGGTCATCTGATGGAAAATTTGATATGTTATGTTTAATTATTTATACGTACATGGTACATGTTTGTAAGACTGGTGGAGAGTGGAGACAATACATATTTATTATTATGCGATTGTCGATAAAATAAACAACAACAATAATTAATAGGCATAATTATTTGTAATATCTAGTCCACAGAACAATATATTTATTATTTGAATAGTTATAAGTTATAACAAACAATAGAATATATTATAAAAATTAAGTTCTAACCTAGGTACTAAAATGTACTGACATCAAACGTAGATACCTATGTTGTCCGAACTTGGTAAAAACAACTTTAATTATATACAGGTTAATTATTTTTTAATAGTTTATTTGATAATGTGTTCAAGAGATAAATGTAGACTTTGTTTCTTCCTATTAGGTACGAGGTATAGTATTCTTTTTTTTTTTGATGTAAACAAAGATAATTACGTAAAGGTAATTGGTCAAAGTTCATAAAATATAGATTAATTTATTAGCCTAAGAAAATGAACATTCAGTTTTAGATATTTAGTGGAGCAATATATATTTGTATAGATTTTACAAAAATATTTTTATTTGTGTAGGTCTTGTGTGACGTGTGTGCTTGTCATCACGCTGTGAAGCAGAAAAAATACTTAAATATTTAACTTTGACGGGTGGTTTTTGGTAGAAAAATGGATCTAGTTTTTACTTAAGTGAGAAGGGCTGGGAGGAGGGGGGGGGGTTAACTACAATTTTGTTTTGTCTGCACTTGTTATTAAAAAAGGAATAACAAAATAGACTTGAAATATTCACAAAATATATAGGTATTTATCATAGACAGCTAAACATGTCACTTTTTGAGCTATTTATAGACATTTGAAATTTTCTACTTTTATATTATTTTTTTTATTTATTTATGATATAATGTTTTTTTCGTAGTTAATTAAAAAAGGATTCCCCGTAAATTCTTATAATTATTATAATTTCATAATTTTTTTTATATGTAGGTATAGGTATATTATAAAAACGTCTTAAGTTTAAATTATTAGATAATTTGTCAAAATCAATTATTATGATAATCTACAAAATAATTTGTAGTAAAAATTAATAAAATGTTTAATATTATAGCACCATTATAGACTAGAATAACTGACCATTAGGTCATATTTCAGCTTAGCTATTTGTTTTCCTCCGTTACTGAAAAGTGAACACACTTCCTCAAAAACCTTAAGAAATCTTGATTTTTTTAATAAGTTTTTAATTTTTTAATTTCTGACCCAACAAATAAAATTGTATTGACATTGATAGAAAACCCAACCTAACCTTGTGTGCTACAAAAAAATAGTGACCCGACCACTGCGTATTTACCACTACAAATTAAATAAATGTTAGGTACGTGGTTTTCCGATAGGGACTCTCGGGTTCTCTACTTATAATTCTAATTCACAGACTTATATTATACTACACTCATGACTTAAATATAATAATGGTATATTTAAGCCATGACTATCCTAACCTAACCAGGCTATAGGTCTATACTAGACAAGGGAATCCTATATTACTTATATTGTTATCAGGAAAGCTGGAGTAGTAGTTGGCCGCCATTATGTCGGTTGGCAAAACGTTTCATTCATTATACAAAAAGTATTAGGAAACCGAATAAGTTTTTTTTCAGTGGTAAAATAAAATAATAAAAAATTTAGAAATGAGATGAAATAGAAATTTCACAAATAGTTCGTTCAGTATCTAAAAATTCTAAAAAACATAGTAATTTTTTACAGACATTTTAAGTTCAAATTTGGACAAAAAAAAATCGTAGGTATACGACTTTTCTGCCCTTTAAGGACAAAATGATCATCGTTATTTTCCACAGACATGTAAAAATTATTTTTATATCCATGTTATTTCCGGATATATTTAAAAATCCAACATCTAACGGTAGATGGCGCTGTTATTATCATCCTGAACCTCGGCTGGAAATGTCACAATATATTCTGTGATCGGAATCTACCTAGCTGTCGAATTTAAGCAATATATTTAACCTTTAAAATCCATTGGTTTTTTTTTATAAATAGTTAGGTTGTACAAACAAAATGTTTGGAGTAACTTATATAGAACAAAATGTTAAAAATTAATTGTTAATCATATTTGTCCATATTTTTCACGCTCTTTATGCTTGAGTTGATATTGTTTTGATTTTGTCCAATTTGAATACCTATCTAATAAATTATTTTGCTTCTAAAATATCTATCAAACACGTTTCCGGCCGTTTGATAAACGATTATATTTGACGTTCTACTTGTATAAGTGGGTACTCTTTCCAATATTATATATTATGGCTTTAAGATATCTGTCTTCATAAAAATATATTATTTTAAATTCATTTTCATTTTCAGCTTTTGACAAGTTCAGAGTCTCACTACAACACTGCGTGAGAGGTTTGTACGCACTTCATAAATAATAAACTCGTACTTTGAGCTTACGATTGCCATTGCAAATATACTGAATATAATATGACGTATGCTTATAATGATAGTATAAATCCACTCTCTGAAGGAGCAACAATTTGACTGCGCATAAAAAAACTATTACTTAATAGATCGCTCTTGTAGACAATGTGGAAATTGCCACTTTTCTTCAAATTCTTTCACTATACCTAACGATTCATT
>PVMI01080957.1:0-11807 GCA_008528875.1 Aulacorthum solani
GAATTCTAATATAACTCATCCATTACGCAGTAATTTACACAATGACGAGGTGCACTCAATATCTGACTATACAGCAGAGTGAGTTCCCCCGTTGTTTTCTGGATTAAAATTATTTAACGTATCCACCAATTATTGTCTGGCGCAAGTTAATTGTCTTTATATTCATCCTAGAAATAAATACGTAATTATCATACTCATTTTATATTTATACAATAATTTGGGTACTTACCGTGAATTTTATTTTTGTGTTATCTTTATATTCCCGTAGCGTTTTAATTACTTTTTTTACTTTTAGTTTATAAATAAATATTCTGTGGACTTAAAATCAACAATTTAAATAAAATTTCACCAAATAAGTTTGGGGAAACGAAGTTTTTCAATTTATTAAATACTCATTAAATAAGAGTTTGTAGAAAATTATATTTTCAATAATTTCAATAATTTTGAATTGTTGATAGATCAAGTGCTCATAAATAATTTAAAGAAACTAAAATTTGTGTTTACCCTTGATGCAAAGCAGTTTGTAACTAATAAGGATTTAAAATGATATTGTATACATTGAAGTAAAGTTTCCAATAGTAAATTATAAAGTTCTTAATCGATACACGCGATGCAAAAAAACGAATCTATACAATTTGTCTTTTACAACTTTAATCGGAAATTATTAAGTAATACAAGAGTTAAATCTAATAAGTTTTTGGTATTTTCAACTAATAGTTAATAAATTATACCAACAAAATTAGTAATTGTTTGTTTGATATTTATATTTTTTATGATATTTTAAAAATATTTTAAATAAAATGCATTATATATTTTATAATGAACATCAATAGAGAAGTCTTAAGATGTTACCAATAGTCATGTGATGATTAGTAGGTATATAGAGTTATGTCGAAAACGCACTGATTGTGTAGTATAAGTATAGACAAGTACCTACTATCTACTCAAATTATTACATATTAAAAATATTACAGTTTTGGGATGGTATGATATAAATATTCTTAGTAAATCGTAATCTTTCTTTCATATTACATATTATCATGTGCCTTTAAATCTGAGTGCAGTTTTATTATAAATCTCGATTGCATCTGAACATTGATTTAAATTTGATCCACTCATAGGATTAGAAGTGAGCTGTCTTCAAAAAAAAAAAAATATTATTCATATTTCAATCACAACAAAGTTCTGCTAATTGAATTTCATATTATAATATACTCTACAATTACTTGTAAAAACGCAATAGTATAAAACATGATATATAAGACTGTAATCCTTGAGAACTTAGAGAATCTAATACTTGATCGATTTTACGCGCCGATAGGTAAATCTAGCACCACCGGGTATAACCGTCGCGCATGATCTGTACAGTGCCATGTTAATATATTTTAAATTCAGAAACTCTAGCTCACGATGTGGTGAGAACATTTCGGTAATTTTTTTTTTTTGTTCCATCATAGAGTATATTATTATTATAATATTACTTCATTAAGCTATTCGAAATACATCCTGAATCATTATGGATATTAACTTTACAACATTTAAGTATTACACTGCCAGTGATATTATTGTGTATCGTTTCGGCAAGAGCAATACGATTAATACGATTAATATATTTAAGTTCCATGAGTACAGTTTTGATAATGACCATTCTTCGAATCGGACGCAAACCGTTGTCGCGCCGTAGCGATCATCTATATACGTTCTACACACTCACCTTTGACCTGGACGTGCCACTCAGAGTGACAGAGGCTGTTTGATTATACAAGTTTTGGTTCAGTAATTCCACGATATATTTGGGGGGGGGTGGTTTGTCGAACATTTGCTGACCAAGCAATATACATATGTATGCTTATTAATTGATGTTTAATTTTCCATTAAAGCACCTATAACCAGTGATAATCTTGTGGTCGATTCATTCAGTCGTCAGGTATAGTTTTATTGGAAGTTCCATAGTTTATAGGGAGGAAGGGGTGGACGAATGTGGGCCATTTGTGTCTTGCGCCACTAAATAATATTATACCTATTCTCAAAAACCGTTTCTGCTCTGAATACAGAATGGTCGAATACCGAATCGAATATAATATGAACTTGCCGTGGAAGCATACCGAGCACGACGGCGTATATATGGTATACTAATTCGATTCAACGTGTGGTGGCCGGCGTTTCATACCAGATAAATTGACGGTCCGGGGGACTTAGTGAATAGACTTGGATAAGGTCCAACATTATTTAGTCATTTTTAAGATACTACGACGTAAATGTTAAACTCCGAATTCGATTCTGCTTATAAATATCTATTTTTTTTTTGTTTCGACGCTCAACGAAATTGTTTGATATAATGTAATGCATCATTTTGTCACTATAATAATATATTATACATTATACGTGTTTACGCAAGACGCTTATTCGAATACCAGTAATACTCGTACTCAATGATGAATCATTTTTTATTTCATTTTTATTCTTGAAATTCAGAATTAGGTAATCATATTTATACTATATAATTTTAAAGTTTTATCTTTTTTCCACAGACGTGTTTCATTATAATAAGTATTACAATAATCTTAGTTATTGTAATATACCTATGATTGAAATATTTTAATTATAAAGTTAAATAATAACGATATTATACAAATATTTGTATATTTTTGTGAATATTGTTTTATGTTTTTTTTTATTCAAAGTGTTATTGAAATTAAAAATTAAATTTATTCTATTTAAGTTTGAGTGAATTGTTTGAATTATGAATGAATTATTAATTATAATGTTCAGTAATATAATTAACTCGACACTAAATGTTTAAGTTTTTAAAATAAAAAAAATCTTTTTATTACGGAGCTCATATACATGGGTAACAATTTCTGAAAATTAATTTATAAAGGCATTTTGTTGATTACAAAATCATTACTTTTTTGGTCAGCTGCCTCTTAATTAATTGTAACATAAAGTATGCATATACATTTTACATTTATTATAGTATCCAGAGTATTATCCACTACCATTGATGTACAAATAATGAGTACCTATATAGTATAATACTATCATATTAATTATAAACTGTAATGCAATTACTAATACAACAACCCAGTATTTGCTTTTGAAGGAAAATAAAAAGAATCATCGATATTAGTGTTATAATATATAATTTTATTTTAGTTCATATTATATTAATATAGTTTTAGTACAGATTTAGGTTAACAGTAAAAATTGCCAATAGTTCAAGCCATAGAGTTTTTCTCTGTTTTATTGTTCTGTTTACTTGGACGATACCCACCCACTACCCAGCATTAGATTCTACACAGGAATATATTTACATTATTTTTAATCTTATTGTAATCATTATTATTGTTTTCAATTTGAATTCGATTTTAAAGACGACATTTTTTCGCTATATTACGCCGCGGCGGTGACCAATGTGCAGTAATAAAATTAATATAAATTCGTATTGTTTGTCTTTGAATCGTCATTGTATACATAATATTATTATACTAGTGCTTACTCCGGCAGCTATTATATTATTGTTTTTCTTACAATATATAGACGCCAACAGCGAAATATAGCGAAAAAAATTGCGTGAAAGCATCGCGATAATGTTCGGAGAATTCACGCTATAATGTTATCGCGTATGTATGTATGTATGTATATAGGTACTATATTATTGTATGTCTTTCGATTAATCATAAAAAAAAGAATAAAAACGCACACTTGCTCGTCACATAGATAACATTGTTAATTACATATATACGATAGTTTTGTTCGGTCTCTCCGCAACAAAGTCGGTTGCACGCGTCCCTCTCCCTTTCCACAACGACCGACCCTCTTTCATAGTCTCTTCGCAAAAACAATCTCGGCAAACGTGACGGAGATCTTCCTCGCGCTTGTATATATATTCAGTGTACGACGACGAGCTTCTGTTAGGCGAGCAGGGTGGCTGGCCGGGGGATGGGCGAATGATTTCCCCAGACTAATAGCCTGGCCGAGAAATTCGGTCACGTCTCAGGTAAAAATCTGGCCGAGACGTAATACGACTTTTAATTATTGCGAATGCCCGTCGGCCGTGACGCGCTTTTCGTACCTGCGTATACGCACACCCACGCACGCACGCACACACACACACACACACACACACACACACACACACATCGTATTTAGGACATGGCTTAGGTATGTGTGGTATCCACCCGCGGGCTTGGCCGTCGTCGGCACATCACGCTAAACCTGTGGCTCTCCCGCAAGTCTGAAGTCACATTTTGTCAAAATAATACTCTTAATAAATATATATTATTAAATTATTATAATATTATTATCTCTAGTCGCATAATCAACATACTTGCTGTTTAATTGTAGCCAACATAATATTGCTATAACACCCTGGCCTGGATTAAAAAGATCGGTGCCCATAGGTTGCATCCAAAATATATGTTGCGCCCCCACCCCCGATATTGTTTTAAAAGTGTATAAAAAACCGTTCAAAACAGCCTAAGGGTCTTAATACCACAACAGTATAATATCATTTTATCGTTAAGGTACTTGCGGTAAACCATTAGGTAATAAATCTGCACGTTTTCGCTAAGTGGTCATTAAAAATTCTAAACATTTATTCATCAAGATTAGTTATATAAATAAACGTGTGTCCACACTAATAGTCACATATTATAATATTCGACTATTATTTACAAATTAATATCAGTGTTAATGGGGTAAATATGAGCTCTAGTATTCCCTACTTTGTAATATTAATACATATATATATATATATATATATGAGGTTCTAAACTTTCATGACATTTATTTTGAAATATTTAATCTTTATGAAAAAAAATGAATATATTTATTTAATTTTTGAGTTTACAATTATTGCAGTGACTGACAGCAGACACTTTCTCAAGTGAAAATTATAATATAAATGTTTTACATACAAATACACAATTTTTTAGATCATACCAGTAACGATATTGCATATTTAATAAATACTTCATAAGTTACATACAGTCTTACAATAAATGGATTATTTCAATTTAAAATGAACTATCTTATTTTGAAATAAAAATAATATTGTTTATTACATATATTTTTATATCCGGGAACATATTTTTCGACTAAGCGTTCAAACTAACATTATTTATTTACCACTTACAAAGCCAAAACTAGTGCGAACGTACCTAATTTTTTTTCACACATTACCTGTATTATAATTTATTGTGCATACATCCTTTTAAGATTTTTTTTTAAATAAGAAATACAATTTTTTTTTGATTTTAAAATGTGAATGACAACCGAACAAAAACTTCATGTCACGTCTATGACCTACGAAGACTATGCCTTAATCCGGCCCTTAATGCTGATGTCTACAACTGTCTCACCGTTTTCGTGCGCACGTACGTCATTCCAGTTCTACTCCTCACTGTACATGCATATTTAATGGAAATCAGGAATCTACGAAAAATACTTGAATTACTGCAAATAACGTGAATTTGTGATACCGAAATGATCGATGAACGGAAAATTAATTTGAACAAATACAACTGAAGGTAATAATATGACGGTGAAGTCTTAACAGATACTCTGTCTTTAGATTCCTATATATACTTAGTATATTTTTTATATGTTATGGCATCAATTAAATATTTTTATACGACGTGCGTGCGCTTAAAAAATATTACATTGTGTGTTTCATATTTCATACGTCTGTATTTTAAATGAAGTATTTCGTCCCGGTCGATTATTATATTGTGTATGTTGTAGTGGACATTAACATTTTAATCGAAACTATTTCAACGACCATCAGGAATGTCATCGCATATTATTTTATCCAAACAAATTTTGATAATTTCTTCAGCCGATGAAAATCTGCTCAGAGCGTACTCGGATATTTTAATTGGCCGTCACGTCAGAGTAAAAAGTCCTTAGAATACATTGGAACGGTCGGGGTCGATAAAATTGAATTGTTTTGTCAAACGCATCCTCCTCATTCTCCGCCGTCATTGCTGTATTTCAAATTTCCGTATAGCTATACATATATATTTGCTTAATGTTAAAATCCATAAACAATGCATGTCATTCTTCATTTTTTTTCCATATTGACGTTTGTCGAAATGAATAATAATAACCGTAGATTTATCGCATATTTCCAGGACTCTTAGGGGGTTGTTGTCAAATCCAATACAATTTATTATTAATCATAGTCCTTTTTAACTTTTTTTTTATCGTAGACTTTAAATATCTAAAACAGCGAACTTTTCAATAAATAAATTTGTTTTCAGGTTAAGTTTGTGTAGAGTTCTATATGAAACGTCAGCAATGTTTTAGGTACATGCTTTTAACTACACAGGTGAACTATGACTATATTATAGTTTAAATATCGTGTAAATATGAAGACAATAAAATAAAAACAATGTATATAATTAATTTATCTACAATATTGAGAATTTAGCAATGTTGAACTGTTTGTTGTTAATACTTTCTATCTGCATTAAAACACTGCAGTTATTAGATGTTTACAATAAATTTGGCTTTATCATCTCAAAAGCCAATAAATAAACTAATTTCGTTTTTTTCCAGACACGTATTTTGTAATTGTATTTGAACTATATCCGTGACATTTGATTGGTATTGGAATTTCGGTATTTTTTATATCGCAATACAATAATATATAGGTGTATTAAATTCACGTGCAATAGTTTTTGGCCTTTATTAGGTCTCGATTCTATTTTTTTTATTTTGTTTTTGCTTTTTAGATTATAGGAGAATTTACTGTGTGCAAAAGAAACCAAACGTTTAAAAAATAAACACGAAAACCACAGTCGATTCGTTTAGACTTTCAGCGCCAAATTTGTACACACCTGTGTATTCCATAAGTACCATTCTTTGGCAGCCTCCGTGTGGACATATTATTATAATTCAGCGCAACGTCATGTTCTTATTATTATTGTTAGGACTCTCGATTTCCGGATTCTAAGGACAGTTGTATAGGCAACTCATTATGCATTCAGCCGTCGGCATGTGGTCGTGTTAATCCTAAAATATGATCATTAATGTGAGCACAATACGAGTATTATATTATTATAGAAACAGCAAGCGGGGATGGGGTTTACTATTTTACGCAATCGCTTAAACATTCGCATTATTATATTGTCTGACATATTTTTTATCATGAAATTTTAGGAAAAATGTGCATTTCCCAAATAAATATATTCACAACAATCATTATTAAATATTATGAGTCGTATCAACGCAATAAGTGCAGTACGTACTTTACGAATACTCAATATATTATTATAATATTTTAGCAGCCGATAAAGATTGATTTTCATACGAACTCATGACACAATGTAATCTCGTGCCTTCCCCTGTACTCGACACATTCAGACAAATTTACAATGTTGATAATATCAATAATGCCGTTTGGTCGTTGCTGATTTTCAACTAGATGACTGAGTCACGTCCTATTTCGCCGATGTCTACGGGGAGATGACCTAAAAAATAGTTTTGCATCTGGCCCTCGAAATTGTATCCATCAAGATACATTTATTGCTGGTAGTTACACATAACACATAATATTCCGTACAGACTTGTGCCTTTTCTCTTTTCAAGCACTCGGGTTTTTTTTCATCTGTTCCTTGTATTTTTGTCTCGCGCTCAAACGAATTTGTGAAACGTAGCAATATTTTGTCTTATCTTTTCTTTTTATTCACTATAGACGCAATTGTGTCAATTGTCATTCAATGTTTTTTTCTATCACTTTTTTTTTTGTCAAGTTAACATATCACTGTACATTTATAGAGAAAAACATTCACGGCACGAAGCATCTGCACCTACACGCCACGTAGACATAATAATTTTATTTTTGATTTGTATACCATTTTAATAATATTTTTTTTTTGATAATGACACGCAGACACGTTAAATCAACTACTAATATTATTCTTGTGTACGCGTGTACTATTGAATGACTAATATGCTATTAGAATATTTAATTATTACAATATATTTTTCGTAATATTAACTTCATCACACTTGTCGTCCGTTGTTTGTAAATTTAATTTCATATAATGTGCAAAATGTATATTGAAGTATTTATAAATCATACAATGTGATTTATTATTATATTATATTCTTTCTTAATATTTGATTTTTCGAACTAAAGTTATTTTGTTACACATAAATGTAATGTTTATTTTATTTTTATATCATGTCTTATATCGTAGCTTTGATAAAATTTGGGGAAGTTAAACAAACTATTGTTGTTCATTTCTTTCTTTTCCTGACGGTATATTTCATGACATTTTCACATTTATTATGTTAGCGTTCTCAATTATATCAATTATCAATCATCAATTATTTAAATTTCATTCTATTATCAGGATTGATACGAAACAATCGAAAATATATATGTAAAAAGAAGTATATAGTATAGTATAGTATTAGTATGTTTAAACAATTTATGTGTATACAATGTGATTCACCAAGCTTTAGGTGAATACTCCAACCCAATTTTTTTCTTCAATAATGCAGTTATTCAAAATTTGATTTTTTTTAATTTTTAAATATACTTTAAGATCATAGCTTCATTTTATTGAGATTTATTTGTAGTACATAAAAATAGTCTTGTCGAGATGCAAATTCCTGTCTTTCAAATGAAAACACCCCTATTCAACTTCCTTTTCAACTGTAAACTATACAGTAGATGATTTTTCTGAAATGTTTGACATAGCAAAATAAAAATTCGTATGGGTAGTTACTTTGAGTTTTGATTATAAAATTTCCATAGTAATGAGCTTATAAGATATAGGTCATTGGTGATTTGAAAATTATAGTCATTAATTTTAATTTACCGGTACTTATAATTTGTAAAAACGGCCCTAGTATAATAAATACTAGATTTAGTTTTACGTCTATTTTATATTTATGTAAAACCAGTTTAAGGACTATTACCATTATTATAAACATTTTAACCTCTAAAAAACTACTTATTTGAATTTTGAATGTGGTGTATCAAAATTTTCAAAAAAATTATCCACTAATTAATTTACAGTAAAAGAACTGAGTTGTTATTTGAAAAACAGAAGTGTGTATGTGAATAAGGATTTGAAAGTATGGTCTTTGAATATATTTAAAAATTCCAAAAATCAAAATTTGAGTAAATTTATTATTAAAGAAAAAACGAGGGTGATCATGCTTGGTGAATCACTCTGTATACAAAACAATAAACTGGTGCTTTTAAAATAGTATTTGACATATTTATGATTAAGTTATTTTATATATTTAATATACGTAATTGGATTTATTTTTTTAATTTGTTTTATGAGCCATTTAAATAACAAAGTACATGCAAAGATTTTATGTATAAAGAATAAATTAAAATGAGTTAATACATTTAGAAAACAAACGTATATATATATATACGTATAACTTTATCTAATAACTTATTCAAAACTTTACGGTTAAGTATAATAATTATTTTATCAAACAATGTATAATATTCAATATTTCTTGTGGGTATATAAGTTAATTTAAAGGTAATTTTATACCCTTCATAGGCGGCCTTTGGCATAATAATTTAACACTTTGTTTCTAATTTTTTTTCTCCCACAATTTTCGTGTAACCATCTCATTAATTATTAAAATTGAAAGTTGAATATCATAAATAAAATATAGCCAGTCTAGTTATACTGTATGAGATCCCTATAGTTTTGTTGCTACACTGGTAAATGTTTTGAAAATCGTAAATATTTGACCACTGTCTGTTTATCGAGTTATTTTTCTATATTACTTGACAACGGTCAAAGAAATGATTTTAGAAAATGTTCATTCAGATACTAGGAAGCAGTGATGTGCTGATATTCTTTATGTCCGTTTGGAAACATAACAATTTCAAGTTGTAAATGAATTTACCATAGTCCATATTTAATCCGTATACAACATGTTTTCTCAGGTATTGAGAAGACATTAGTAAAATGTATTAAAACTAAAAAAACGTGTTATCTGTACAATTAATGAAAAAAAAAAATTTTAACATTAAAAATTATTATTCTATAGTTCAATGGGAGCCTGCCTTCCCAATTTTTAGATTAGCCAAGTTAAAACCGTCTTATTATGCCCTATAAAAGGTTACAGTTATACCAAAATGTTTTTGGTGTCTTCATCACCTATTAAAATCTTAAATTAATATAATAACATATTATGCTTTTAATACTGTATACAATTTAAGTGAAATATAGACTGACCTTTATTATATGTATAAAAAAAAATGTTTTTTCGTGAATTTATTATGTTTTTATTTATTGTTACTGTATTTATTGTATTTTTGATAATTATAACGGTAAACATGCGCAATAAATACAATTTAATTATCTAATACTATTTGAAATCTACAGAAACAAATAATATTTAATTTGTTTGGATATCAATCATTCAGTAATTAATATATAATATAGATCAAAAACAAAAACTTGTTTATAGCAATCTCATCAAACAGTTTGTTTAGCGAATATTGTGTATAAATTACAAACATAATATGTGTTCAATCTTGTTACTTAAAACTTATTTATAATAGTTTTTAAAAAGTTAATATATGTATATTTTACAAAATTATTATGGATAGTGGACACACTTATACGGTATATATAATATTGTACGGCTTCAGTCTCAAAATCTATTGAAAATGGAGTTTACATACTGTAATAAGAAACAAGTTTTGGCCCCATCACATTTTACAGTTATATGAGGTAAAAATGATAAAACGAAAAAATGAACGTGAAAAATAGATTACGACGTCAATAACTGAATACCGTACCTTGTCAGTGTACCTACGTAAAAATAAAAAAAAGTTGCAGTCCACCATTGGTTTCGAACCCGGAGGGATATAAACTACCCTCTTCAAAACGTCGAACTTTCACCCACTAAAATGTGAAGTGAAACTTGCCCACAATACTGTCTTTAATGAATGTGTCCCACTTGTGTTCATTTATTTTTTTTTAACTTTTAAAGTCCAAAAAATAATATTTTATTTGTTGTATATACGTTTTATTACTTCAAATATTTTGAACTCTTTCAAATTTTCGAAGATAAGTCAACTGTTAATTGCATAATATGTCGTAGTTTTACACTGACCCACACACATAGAGTCGTTTATATTTGTTTATTTTCTGGATATATTACATATTAAATGTGTGAATTCAAAGTTTTGTCAATTAAATCAATTGATTTAATTGTATGTAAGACAGGAATCGATTCAAGTTACATTTAGGTATTTTAACGAGCTATAATAAGTAATGTTAAATAATTATATAATAATAATTAAATTTCACTTCAATCGAAATTTACTTCAATATTTTAATTTGTTGTACGTACCTACCTATTGTTTTTTTTTTTTTTATAGACGAAAGAATTCATATTAAAAAAAAGAGTTGATTAATATTAATTAATTAATAAATAAAGCGTTAGTTTACATTTATTTTTCAGTTGTTGAAAACAAACTAATATTGCTCAATTACATAACATATTAAAAACGATAGATTTTTAATTATATTTTAGTGGGGCGAAAACGGGTTGGGTGACTGCTATAGTGTAATATACTAATATATATGTAAAGAACAGTATACGAGATTTGAAACAAGTCTGGGATTAGATCGATAACTGTTTTCGCATCACAAGACGTGTAACTAATAATAATGTTCGCTAAAAGTGATCTGGAACTATATTGTGGCTTAGAACTGTGGGTACATGAACACCGGGAATCGTAAAATCTCAGAGGGTAAATCCTCACTATGGCCGCGTAATATATAAACTATACATATATATATATA
>PVMI01080960.1:0-17087 GCA_008528875.1 Aulacorthum solani
ATAATATAATATGATATGTGCGAATACGTACCTTTGTCAACATTAACCAAAATCCTTTTGTGTATATCAACATTGACCAAAATCCTAACGTAAATGTCAATATCTACTAGTCAATGTCTGCATTGTTTTATTTTTCAACATTTACCAATTTATTAGGTGTATGTTGACATTGACAAGGTGACTGTCAGCATTTACCAATTGCGGACATTCACAGTAACATTGGTATACATAAACAGAAAAGCCAAAGTACCTGTACCTGTTTGAAACTTATATTTGTATCTAACAATATTTGTTCGAATAAAGGGTTTTTTCCAGCACTTTATTCAGACAATTAAGTATTTTAAAATAATAGCCACAACAATCAAATCGTACCTACATAATATCCGCGTATGCATATACTTGGTAATATTGTTATTTGCAGTAGCATGGTATAGTATAGTAGGTAGCTAGGTTACGAATAACGATGAATAGATGAATATACCTCGAGGCATTATTACTTATTATTCGTTGAAGTCGATCGTTGTAGTAATTGGAAATCCAATGTTATTGATATGGAAATTGAAATTTTGGATTTTTTTTCGTTTAACCTTCATAATAATAAACGATATATACTACACGTATACACGCATTGAGCAGTGTAAAAGTGATGAGTTTCGTGAATCACGCCAACCCCATAATATTATAATAAACCATTTTTTTAAATCAAACATAAAATTATACAAAAATGCTTGTTTTTCCGAAAAAATCACATTTTGAACTGAAATAGTTATGGTTCATTAATAATAAAAACATTTTGTTAAAACTATTTGTGTAAATCAAATTCAATTTTTAATCTCTCAAATGCATTAAAAAACTTTTTTCACTAGGAATTTTGTTTTGAATAAGTTTAAGCTAATGTGACGGCTCATAAAATAATTGTCCTACTATTTCAATCAAATAACTCAAAACATAATATTTAGTCAGCTTATACAAAAAAAAATACATTTTTAAATTATTCTATAATATTTTTTGTAATAGGTCAATATTTCATAATTCCCTAAACCAAATATGTTCCTTTTCTATACTACTCTAAAATCGACTATATCTATATTAACTTGTTTATGATGTTTCACTTTAGTTAAATAAATATAATGTTATGTTTTTACTAAAGTTACTAAAAATAATAAAACATAAATATTAAAAATATTAAAAATAATCATTTATATTATTTCATTTTTTGAAATAATTTTTGTCCCAAGACAGTTTTTACATTCAGCTAAATATTTGTATTTACAATATTATATTATTGTATGTGTTCATAATATAAATGTTTAACAATAAACATAATATTAATATACCGTATCAATGATAAAATAATAAAGTAATAAAGTAATAAAAAGTCATTATGGCCATATTGCATAAGCAATTACTCATTTTGGAAACGTCACAACTTTTTTTTATGAAGAAACCTTTGCTTAAAACTTACTCCATATCCAAAGTCCTCATAAAGTATAAAAATAATGTGTACTTACTTCGAAATTTAAAATACCTAAGTAAAAAATGTTAATACATCCATCAAAAATAATATTACACTATACTCTTTAATCTGAAATTATTATTCGAATAATATGTATGCAACTATTAAAATTAAAAAACTAAATATAAAGACATTTAAAAAACATAATAAAAATGTTCCAATTAAATGGTTTTAAATCACTTACAACACCTAACAATGGATACCAGGACATTCCAACATCTAAGCAAATATCACAGACAAGCTATAGGTAAAAACACAAGTACAATCATACACTGATATCAAAAAAACAAATAAAAAATATATGTATACCAGAATAGGATACAACTTGGAAAAAACAAAATCAAAAAATCAGAGAAATAAAAAGAACAACCTTTAAGTGGCCCACAGATCCAAACAGAAAATACGGAACACATTAAGAATATGCCACACAAGACTTACTCAAGTCTTCTTAATGGCCAAAGAACATCCACCAGAATGCACCACATGCGGAATATATTTAACAATTAAACATAAATTAAAAGACTGCTTAAAACAAGAAGACCTTAGAAAAAAATTACTTACCTAAGCAGTTATTCGAAATCCTAAGACCCGGTATGAAGAAGCGAACACCAAAGTTTTAATTTAGCAAAATATCAAAAAAATATTGTTTTTTAAAAAAAAAAAAAAAAATTAATTAAACAACTGTACAATAATAAATAATAACCATTGCCGTTAAAGTGTTTCGTTCAATAATAAAAAAAAACCTAACACATACTGCCTGTACCCTTGTTTAATGGATGTCTACCCCACATCTATAATTTTGCACACTTTTTATCACATTTTGTCAAGTAATTAAATTAAATACCAAGAGTAACAGTGAATATCCCTGCTTTAGTCTGTGAAAACTTAAAACTCTTACAACAGCAATAGATTTATTTGGTATTGGATACATTTGTTAGAGCTGTTAATTCAGAAAGAAATCAAAATTTGGATTTTGGACATGATATATTTAGATAAGCTTATCCAATGTAGTACTTTTTTTGAAATTTACGAATACATGCCATAAGGTTTGTCGAAATTCATTCATTTTTTTAAAAATCTGTTCAATTATTTACTGCTAGTTAATTGTGAACATTCTTTTTCCACACCTAAGTACACACAATTTTTTTTTTTGTTTAGTTGTGATCGAATCTTTAATGACTTTCAAATCCCCTTATGCACTGTATTCAGAAACTATCTATTTTTCTGTAGTTGTTACTATTTAGTTTGTTTGTTTTTTTTTGTAAATAAATATTAATGGTTTTATTCTATTCATCAGCAGGTTTTTCTTCCTCAAATATGAAATGGTAAAAAGCTCATTAATTATTTTTGTTTTGTATTATTTCCACATTAAAGAAGTTCTACTGGAATCTCACCTGGAGATGACTACCTAGCAATTCTTCACACTATTAATTGTAATCTTAGTTTCCCCGATATTTTCCATTTAACAATTTATTGCAGTAAAGATTATTTATTTGTTGTTTCGCGTGGTTCTATTTATATCTATCCATCGCCATGCTTAACCTTTTTTAAAGCAGAATTAAACTTCTTATACTTCCAATTGTTGTGAATAAGTTTAGCACTCTAAATTGCCACTAGTCCAGTTTGGTACTAGGTACAAAACAACTCGTAATATACTTTCCCCTTAGCAAGTTTTATTTATTTTATATTTTTGTTTGCATACTCTTTAAGCACCTCCTTACCTTTTGTACGCTTCTACACTCACTCTACGCTACAACCAATTCTTGGTCTATCTTTTTAGTGAAATTTCTTATGATTTAATAATCGTATCACCGATTCATTCCCCGATTTTTGATGTTTTTTTTTCTACCCGATGAACTAGTTTTCATATTCTTTGAAGTTTGAGCCGAAACCTTGCAATGACTCAATAATTATTATCGGCATTACAATTTATAGCTCTTTTATAATTTAATTTACCCGTAGTTGTGCTATACCTAAGCTTTTGTCAATGATAAAATCTTCAATTCTTGTACTTAAATTCTAGTTATTTTCACTAATTTCAGTTTGAAAATAAATTTTTATTATGAATCCATCTAGAGAGGTTACCATAATTTTAAATGAAATTAATCTTTGAGACATTGACTTAAATTCAAGAACACGTGGTTCACAATATTTCGACTTTAAAAATCCCATTCTAAAGTGGTGGCGGCTCTTCCTTCTATTTTAATAAATAATATTATATTCTCCAACTCTTACAAGTTGTATTTGTCCTCATCCCACCCATCTTATTTTCAGAAACGCTGTTATATGGTATATATATTTTAGCAATTTTATTTTATTTTACTTAGAATGAAAAATCTTATCACAATTATCTCTTTAGTTTATCTATTTTTGAATTTTGATATGTACCTACATATTATAAAAGTAGTACTTCTTGAGATGTGAACGAGTTATATTGAATAAATACAATATTTTAGGACAGAAAAAAAAACTTATAATCTCATATTTATTGACAAGAAATTTGGTGGGTGTAAAAGTTGATTTCAATGAGACGACTTGTGGTATAAAATCGAGGGTTAAACCTGGTTGAATTTATACGTGAAAGATAGTGTTTTCTCTTTATTGATCACCACCCTATTTTTGCACTGGTATTTCAATTCGATTCAATTTAATATAATATATCTTATAAAAGTATACAACATAGTAAAGTATTGATTTAAGGGATTGTATCTGTTTCTATAGACATGTAAAATCAAATAAATAAATAAATATATTTATTACATATAAGTATATATAACTACTATATTGAGCTAACTTTAAATATTTATACTTGCAGCTGAACGTGACTTCTCACAGTGCCAAAATAAACCTGTGTTCCAGCGATCAAGGGGTAAGTTTTAATAGTTTGCATTTCAATTTAAGCGTAATATATGCTGCGTCATAAAAAAATACTGCGTTATAATTTGGTAAAAAAACAAACCATAATTTCTTATGCCTTAAACGTTAGAAAAAATCAAACTCCAAGTCAGCGTGCATATGCATTGGACATAAATTAAATTTTCAAATACTCCATTCGTGACGAGAGAAAATGCCACGCTTGTGGCTTTTAACGTGTACATGGCATGTGCGTCAAGTTTTATTTAATTTTCACCGACGTCAGCAAATTTGACGGGTACCTTGACGCAAGAAAAATAACATGTATATTATTCGAATACCAAGTAACTTTCTGATATGTGCTACACTACCACGTACCGATGGCGAATAAACCTGTTACGACAAAATTGTTTGGTTACACTCCAGACAAATTCAAAGAACAGAGTTGAAACTTAATAACATATACCTAATTGAATCTTATATAATATAATCAGTTGAGCAATTTATCACTCCCGTTCATAATATATTAGTCCATATTGTACTTTTATGATAATAATGCATGTTTTATTTAATTATATACTTATTGAATATTAATAACATAAGCTTTAGCGACTTAATGTCGGTGTTTGAATGAGTTCACAATTTACTTTTATATTTTCAATTTAAAAAAAAAAAAATTTAAATGTCACTCAATCTCCAACAGAATGGCACAATAATATTACTATCTATATTGAAATACACTAATTGTGCACTTTTTAGTTCCTTTAAAAAATAATCCCATACAATAATATGTTTTTTTTTTTGTACAATATTATACAACAATATCGTGGCCGTTCACCTACTGCGTGGCGTTTAATGGACACTCGGTGGCATTTCAGCCTTACCTCTCGTCACCGGGAAACATAATCGGTTTGCTCGGTGGAGGACTGAGATAGTCGTAATAATGGTTTCTCCCTTCCCCCTTTCCGCAATCTTCAAATGCCGGCTCTTTGGTTTTTTAAGCCTAATGGTTTTCAAACGTCTACACCCTACGTCACATCGTTCCCGAAACCGCCGGCAGCAGTTCCATTTATGTCCGTTCCGCTCGTCCCTCGTACCACTAATATTCGCCTTGCGCGCGTTGTCGAAAGCTATCGATTTGAAAGCCAGTAATTCGTTTGTCACGCGATCGGCAATATAAATAATATTCCTGAAAGAAGGAATGATATTTATTTAATGGTGGCGTTTTGTTATGATAAATTTAATGACGTCCATCGAATAATATGTAATATTGCTGCATAATATTGTATTATTATTTTTTGGTTGCATAATTATTGCTTTTTTCGACCGCATCTCACGTCACAATTAGGACATTTAAAACAGGCCCATTACTGTATCAGTACTGACACATTGGTAGCCAATACTGGTGCCTACCTGTAATAGGACCAATAAGTCATCCATTTCCGATCGAGGCAGTAGGTAATAATACATGAGGTATATTATGGTATTCATATTTAAAATCGCCAGTTAATTTTATAATACCAAAAAACGCAAATCGAAAATGATCCCGAGTGGATTCATGCATGCACTCGTCAATACGCTGGCGAAGATATTTTCGGAATATTTTTTTCTCGATATCGCCCTTCAACTCTGACACAACTTCATCTGATGCAATTTAAAAATTATTTGTTGTATTAAAATATAGGTATTTAATTCTGCTCCAAAAATACTTAAAAACTTCAATTTACTGATCAGAAAAATCATAGCTTTATTTTACATTAGGTATTGACTCAACTCATGTCTATAACATGAAAAAAAACATTTGTGATATGTATTTTTAATTATGTAACACTTCATAATATTATGATACCATACCTATATTTTCTAAATACTACGTTATGCATACCTTTCTAATATTATAAAATTTTTGATGTAGAGTGTAGGAAACTATTAAAAATTAAAATTATCTTGGTTACCTTCCTAAACGTATTTTAGATAAAACAGAATTATAAGATCAAAGTTATATTTGTAAAAATGTTTTTACTTCGTGTTCCATTCATAATTCAATTGAGGTTAAGTCTTGGAAAGTTCTAATATAAATCTATTCAAAACTATTCTATGGGGACAGTTGTGCATAACATAATGATTTATGTCGAGTTAAGTAAGTTTAGTTGTGATACTATATGAAAAAAGTACTAAAAATAAAATATAAAATAATTAGTGATTTAGTTAGATAAAATAACTTAAGCACATAATTTATTAATAAATTATAATTTTAAAATATTATTTCTTAACTTTTCATACAACACACCCAAAACTACCAAATATTGTTTGAATTTATTAATTCTAAATTTTTCATCATTTTGGCGTGAATAAATATACGCTCATTTGCTTTTGTCAACTGAAGAGTGTAATATCAAAAAGAGGAATTTTTCACATTTACATGCAGATATTTCAGTAGTTTTTTTTCGTTGTCTATTGTCTGTTAATTATTTTTCAAGAAATAATGAAGACTAACACAAAGGTTTTATTAAAGAGAAAACACCATTTCATTAATGAACCAAAAGAAATTCATTTTTTTTTTTTTTTTTTGGAATGGCATTGTAGTAATACAAAACTAATACACCCGAAAACATTTTTGAAACCATTTTTATATAATATTATTATCATTAGTGAGTATAAGACAAAATATATGATGTTACACGGTATACTAATAATCTTTAATAATATATAATAGAGATTAAATATAAATTATAATTGCAAATATTTAATAATTAAAAATTATAAAACCAAATCATTGTTCAGACTTAAACAAATTGATTACAAGACTAAAAATGTTAATAATATCCATTAATAAAAAAATATATGAATAGACGAACAATTTAAATATATGGTAGTTTTGAGATAATTTATAATGACAAATTTAAATTATTAAAATTAGCAATATTCTCAATAAACGTCAATTTGGTAGCAAAATGGTTGTGAAAAAATACAATTTTAAGCTTACCATTTCACAAAATAAAGGATAATAGCATATAAATTAAAATATAATAACCAATTAAAATATCATATAAAAAAAAAATTAAACATAACTATAGATAAGTATATACCTAAAGATTGGCAACAATATTTTTTTTAAATTTAAGTATTAAAATAAAACAAATACAACATTAAGTTAGTAAGTATTAATAAATGTTTTAGTAAAGTTGAGTAAGATTTTACTGTGTACAATAAAACTTGAACGGATAATAACGGATCTTATACATATTCAACACATTACTCTGAAACACCACAAACACATAATAATTTATTATGCAATTAAATTTTTTATAACAAGTAATAGTATGTTGAATTATACTTATAAAATATGATATAACTAAAAAATAAAAATCATTCACTGGAATTATACACGTCATTAAAACAATATAAATAAATACACAAAGAACATAAAAAACAATAGATACATTTAAATACTTGAGAAACTTACTTGCTTAGTGATTGATAATTATTGTGCTAGTTGCTATATTTATGAAACGATTAAGACCAGCTAAATCGAAATACTCATACAAATTATTAAATCACAAACTATTACGCGTCTGATAAATTAATACATCTTGTCAAAAACTCGAACGTGTGCATAAATTGTATATTTATTTTCCTAAAATTTACCGCTGCAAACTTTTTTCGACGAGACGATACGAATAAAATATTTATTTTGTTCAAGAGAAGCAAAAAAAAAATAAATTTATCAATAACTCATACTAGCAAGTGTCAATTAGTGTTCATCCTCGGACGGTTTCTTCGGTGTGGTTGAGCAAAAAAGGAATCGGCCCCCAGCGGCCCCCTAGCTGCAGTATAGCCAATATACTATTACCGGCTGCTTATATTCGTTACTCAGATTTAACGGTCAGCAGTGTAGAAAGGTTATAAAGAATTTCGTTATCGAATTGGGTTATTGGGCGCCCTTTTTTTTCTGTACAGCACATAGTCAGCCTCGTGTATATTTATTTTAATATTGTATAGGTATATTATATATTGTCGGCCACCGACCCTTTCACGACGTTCCGGAATAATGGATTTATCGGGTTGGTGGATTGTCCGTGGCTATATATTATACCACGATACATATATATAGGTACCACGTACCTATTCTAATATAGACGAAATGAAGTGAGCAAATAATAGACCGTTAAGCGTATCGTATACTGTCCGCGGTATATAGTACATATAATGTACGAAAAGTAAATAACGATGTATATAAACATTTACGACGGGGGGGGGTGTATGTGGTACATTTTGTGATGCGTACATAAAAGGTATTATATACCTACGAGTATAATAAAATGCCGTTTGCAAACGTCCAGCGATTTGTCCCGTTTTCGTTATTAGACTTACGTTTTTTGTACAATACGCATTGTATTGGTGCTTTATAATAATATTATATGAGAATTGTGTATAAAATTAATACTATACCTATTGTGATCATAATACTCAATAGTTCAAACAATAACTATCTAGCATAGAGTTATTGTATTATAATTATTATGTTAACACCTAATATCATTAGTACCTACATTTACCTAGCTAAATATATTATAGTGGCTATGATATTATTATTATATCATATTGTTCGTTTTTTGTAACGATGATTAACAACGCTATAGGCATTCTTTTCAAATTAAAACTTATATATATATATTCTCAAAAAACAGAGTTTTTGCGGAGAGTGCGCCGAGGGTGGCTTGCTAATTGAAAGTGTTGAGGCCATCTAGATTCCATTATGCCATAAATTACAATTAGTAAATCTCTGTGGAACAAAATACGGTATATTATCAATTATCGCGTATTGATCTCATTCCAATTTCAACTTAAACATTTTTATAAAGAATATTTTTTTTTGTTCAATATTTAAATTTATATAACCTCCAGTAACTTTAAGCGGTAGGCGGGATGCAATGACCAAGGGGGTGAAATAACATCCATGGTCTTTATACAACATAATATTATTATTATATACACCAAATTCCTACATCTTTCTTTTGAAACCCCGAGCTCAAGTACCGAACTACTGTTTAACTTGCATTTTTATACCAAGGAATAATTTTTTGGTTCAAACAAACAACCGGAACCTTAAATAACCGGAAGTTTTAACTATCAATTTATTTTATACTTCGATAAATGAAAAAGTTTATAAAGTTTAAAAAGAAGGCTGAACGCATTTTTCTCTGGCTAGTTGTAAAATGTTTTAAGTTGTAACAATTCCTTGTTTTTTGTTCAATTCCGCCTTGATTACAAAACGACTTGGTAAACAGAAGAACAAACGACTGAAAAAAAAAATATGAAGAACTTAAAGAAAAAGACATTCAATCCATATCTTTCGTGTACCAAAAATATGCAATTATAAAAATGTTTCCATAGTAATTAGTTAAACTTTGTGAGCCAATATTGAACAATTTTTAAACGGATGTATAATATTGGAGTGAATCGACGAATATTATATGTATCAAAACACAATTTTTTTTTTTAGTTTTTTATGTTTATTTTCAATATATTTTTAATTATAAAATGACTTGTGTGTAAAATATGACAATATATAAAAATTCATAAATTTATAACTAGCTTCAAAATTAAAATTTTATAAAACGTCTTTTGACAACACACAGCGAATTCTATTTCTATGTACTTAATAACATTAATAATATACTACGTAAATTCATTCTAATAATACAACTAACACAATGTGAGTGGTTGAATATAAATTTGCCATGTTAGACGGATACAACAAATTCCAATGGGTGGCATTTTGGTATGGTGACCTCATTAAGAGTTTATCTTTTACCTGGTTTTCAGTTAGCGCGATGATTTCACTTGTAATAATATATTATTGGGATTGTAATTATTTGTTTTCATCGATTAAAATTATGCATCCACGATCAAGTTTTCAGAATATTTCTATGCAAACTAGTTTATCAATAATTTTAAATTAATCAATTATGTAACATGTAATATAGTACTATGAGATATTATGATATTAAATTTTTAAAGAAAAAGTAGTACATAATACATAGGTGTTCAGAAACTTTTTTAAAAATATAAAATAAAATATAGGATAGTCAAAAGTATCAATTTAAACTTTGTTCTTAGCCTTGAGAAAAAAATATTATTAGTTATCACAACATTATTTTATAGTTTTAACTATCTTACAACAATATTTTGATATGTATAAATATAATCACTACCCAAAATAAAGTGTTTAAAGACTGTCGATGTGGTGTTTTTTTTATTATTTAAGGTAAGTACATTTCATACAAAATAAATTAATTTGCCATAGATACTAAATTTTAAATATCAATGAAATAAAGAAATATCAAATTTAGCCGATATAATGTATGATGCAATGAAAATTCCGAAGTGATACATTAGGTATGTCAAAATTAAGCCTACATAGAGTTAGATATTTAGTAGTTATTTTTGTAATGACATACTATACAAATATTCACAGATTTTTGGATTTTTGTTGAAGTCAATATTTTAAGTAGATAATATTATAACTTCAATATAGAATTTCTGTTTATCACGCCGGGTTCTTTATATTGATTATAACAATTTCAATTTTTCTTTTTCTTAACAAAATTAAATTTTTAGATTACAATTTTTCATATTTAATCGAATTCATGATATTTTTGGATCACTGTTTCTTTAATATAATATGAGGAAAAATGAATTTAGATATTATGTAAAATGTATTGTTTTAATATCAATCATACATTTTAATATTTAAACTCTAATTTTTGTTGAAATCAAAGTAAAATAACCACTATAACTGTTATTTTAGTCTTCAAGCGTAATTTATTATTAACTTGCTCATATTTGTTATATTATTCTTGATTCATATTTCATTATTTATTTTATTCATTTTATTCTTTATAAAAACTGTTCTTTTTTTTTGAGTTAATTTCAGTGTTGAACTGTTGACATTGATATGTTGTATGTAACTTATAAACAATCAATTTTCTTTTAACTGTTAAGGTTATTTAAAAACGATCATGTTTGTTTTGTAGAGTAGGATAGTTCAACAAATCAATCTCTTGGAGCATAAACAGTAGACACTTATATAAAAAAAAACTATATTATACGCGGCAAATAAAATCACCGTGTTTCATTGTAAGTAATTTTATTTTTTATTTGTAAAATGTTTCACACTAATTGAATTTATAAATGTAATATTTTTAAATTATGGTACGTGTAGACCGTTAAGTAAGATTGATTCAGAGTAAAACAATATTGCTATAACGTTAAACAGTAGATTGTTTGAACAGCTGTGCGTTCAAAAGTAAATTCTATACTGCATAACACACACATTTTCAGTCTCAATTTATCTATTGTTGTTACAATGAATAATTTTCCTTTAAACTTCATTGTCTTACTGAAACTGAATCACGTATCGCACAGTCTTACTGCAGCTAGATATCACTAAAGCTATATTATATATGGATTTTAGATTCTTGAAAGAGCGATTGAATTGTTACCTCGAGTACTGCCATGAGTAGTTGTTCTTTAATTAACACTTAATACCTTAGCCTAAGATTGTTTGTGTTTTAAATTATATTTAATATGGCTTATAAACTTATAGAAAATCATTCAGTTAATTGGATATTGAAGTAGAGTAGATAACTTTAATTCTTTTAGTGAAACATTATTTTAAATGAATGCAAATACAACGAATACAAACATGTATGCACAATATTTACAGTTAACTATTGTAGCTATATGATGCAATATTATACTAAATTCAAATTAATTCACTAATAAGCTACACCAATATTAGTTGTAATATTTTGTATTCAAAATTTCCCAATAGCATTAAAAATAATATGCAATGCAATGTTATTATAATATGCAATGGGTCATCCTCTATTACAGTATTACTTATAAGTATATTATATAATTATGTACTGCGATTACTCATCAAAAGTGTCATAATGCATTTAAGTGTAATATTTTTAAACATAAGTTAAAATTGTAATTGTGTTAAATATGTTTTTTGTAATGTGTTACAATATTTTTTAACCTTTCTAACACGCGTATGTAATAATGTTTCGATTTTCGTATGGCATAAAGCATAAAACACGAATGTGCTACATCCCGAATTATTATACATTATATTCTTGCATAAAAACTTATTCAATATTTAACTAGTGTGTGTGTCTTGTATTTTTAAGTGTTTGAAACTTTGAAATGACAATACACAAATATTATAATCATTTAATTGAAATACCAGTACAGATTAACTGAACGATGAAACATAAATTAAATTGAAAAAATAAGCACTTAGTGAAGGAATATGAGCTCGTCAGACGTAAAGCTCACCGATGAAACAGTGCGTGGTTAGGTGGAAAATCATGTGTGACCAAACGTGGGGTGTGCACAAGTGTATTAGATAGCATAAGAGAAAACGAGGTACGAGAGATAATGCACGTAGATGAAAAACGATGAACAGGTGTTTGCGTTAAACATAATATACAAAACAGAGACGAGTTTTCATTACATTTCAAACGAATTATAACTACATGCGGGCAATAAATTTGTTGAGGTTCTTTAATTTCCAAGCACGCACATAATTTCTATACCATATATTTTTTGTTTGCACTTGGAAACCAACTTAAAACCCCAAAACGACCTACACACCAGTCGTATATTATACTTCAAATAATTACCAAGATGATAAATTATGACAATTTCATCGAGTTAATATAAAAAAAAATAATAATAACAGAGCACCTACATATAATATTATTATTATTTTTATTTATATTTTCAATGTTATAACTTATAATAGTGCAACATTTTCTTAACACGCCTACATCAAAATGTTCTAGCGTGTGGTTGATTCTGGTTCAAAGTTACTGTCACGCGTAAAGAATATTACTATCGACACGTTTTTGCTAATTTTACGATGCTCAGTCATGATATAAATGTATTATTTTTTAAAACTAAAATTATTATGTGTATTCACGGTTTAACTGTCCCAAAAAAGCGTTTATATTTTCCCTTGATAAGTTAAACACTTTAAAAATAGAGAATATGAAGACCTACTAATATTTATACATATTGATAAGTCACTATTGCCTATGTAATAATAGAGCTAATAACACTTAACATAAAATATATGTTACGATTAACAAATCTATATAAATATTTTATTTTCTACAAAGACTTATTATTTAAAACGCAATTTTACAAATCAAAAATTAAGTATCTCCAAGTAACACAATGATCATGGTTAAAATTATAATTGTTTTAATTTCAAAAATGATATTGATTTTTTTACATTAAATGCAAGATACATAGGAAATATTCCATAGTTAATAATATTCTAAGAGTCACCTAGAGAAAAAAATATTGATTAAAAAATATATAAGAGCACTCCTCGCCCCTCCCTTCTAGAAAAAAAAACAAAAATTAAATAAAAACATAAATAAGTATATTTTATTTTGACATCTAACTCAAATTTTATGAGTTAGCATCAAATCGGCTATATTACAGTTGATCAAATACATTTGTTAAAAATTAAAAAGTAACAACAAAAAATAACAAAAGTGAATCACCAAAACATATGACCTCTCATGACTTGTACACAACAATAATCTATTTTATATAGATGACGTATGTGCATTCTATTTCAAAAATTTGGGGGAAATTATATTAGTAGATATCTAGTAATTATGCTATTGCTATCATGTCTTTTATAACCCAGAAATAACTGCTGTGAAATTATTACACTGTATTGCAATAACTTTGAAATAATATTAAATTTACTGTTGAAAAAGAGTTTTGCTCAGTTACAAAAATCCATATCGTTTAAGAGTTGGTAATAATTAGGTAACAAACTTAATATACTTTTTACGTAGATAATAATATAATTCAATTCCCTGTTATATTGGGGATATTAAGTAATTAAATAGTTAGTTTTTAAGTAAATTATATACTTCTGTATGCGTTTTAATATTTTATCATCCAATATTCAAACTTTAAAATAATTGTATTAGATTATATTATAATTTAACGTTGTGCAAATCGTGTACAATATCTAAATAATGTGAGTATAATATTTTCAAGAAATAATATACGGTTTTACTGACAAAGTGTTCAAACTCTAAACAATGTATACCAAACATAATAATATTATTTTTTAAATACTAACAAAAAACAAACATATTTTTCAAAGCAAAGATATACCTTAGACTCCTCTAACAAATATTGTTCAGCAATAAAAAGATACTAATGAAATTTCAGTTTTTTTATAAACTAGGCGAAACAAGTTATATTATTACGTTATAACAAAGTGTAGTTTATTGTGTTTCTATTCATAAATAATATATAAAAAATATACCAAATAATCAATTTAGATGCCTAACCACAGTAAGTTGCCAGATTTTCAAGAGAACATAAGTCAGCAGTGAAGTTGTTTCATTTGGTACTAATACCAATTCACTAATAAATACATGTATTAAATAAATCAACTGCTACACTTGAAATGATATACTTACATAAGTATTGATTGTTTACATAATATCATAAATATTAATACAATTATTGTTTGTTAAAATATGTTTCTGAGCAGACTGTTTTAGAGTTTAATTTATGAAAAAAAAGACGATCTCATACTTACGTTCTATCAGTTTTAAACCTAACCTAGTAAAAATGCTGTTTAATACCGAATTTTTCATTTTTTTGGAATGGACGAATTTGATATAAAGTTTTAAAAAAAAAACACAGGTCCTATAGTACAATGCAGTACACTTGCACATGCGTTTTGAATTTGATCAGTTGTACATCGCATTAAATTAAATAAGAATAGAAAATAAATTCCATGAGACAATTGTATGGACAATAACCAGTAGTATAAACATAGTTTTTGCAATCTCATTTGTATTGAATTTGAATTAAACGAATATAATTATAAATATATCATTTGTATTATATAAAATATACTGTTTGCTTAAGATATATATATTATATAATCGTATAACTTAGCTGTTCTAGACACTCAAATTGCATATTTTTTTCTGAAAATTTCAATAAAATATGTTTATGAATATATACAAAATACAATATATTCAAGATATTTTTAATTTTCCTAGTCATTTTAAAAAAGCAAATTTATCACACACAGTTTTTATGCGAATATATTAAGTACGTAATTTGCAGAATTCTTACTCCCACTTACGACATTTTAGCTAAGTAATTCGTCTGACATTAATTATTACTATTATAAACATTAAATCTACGATTTATTACAATTATTATTCAAATTACTAATTTCATTAAGAAACAACTATCTTATGAATAACAGAGAAATAAATCTCTTCACCAATAGAACTGAACTTATATGACATAAACGCATAATACTATAACAGATGATTTACTTAAAAATGTTTAAAAGTAGTTTGATAAGTCTTATTATATATAATATGAGTTAACTGTTAATTGATATTTATTGAGCCAAACGTCCTAGACAATAAGTATAACATTACTTAACAACTATAAGAAATTAATTTTCAATATTTTAAAAATTGGTATGTATATCTAGGTACCTACTATACATTCTTATGGTATTATAATATCTAGTAATATATTATTACTCAATGTATCTAGTTTAATATTATATTATATATTATTTCATTACATTTACATTTATTTTATCATTGAGTATTATTGCTCAAATCAATATTGTATTTTGTATACGTAAGTACTCTACGTACATATGAGGTATAGTGTGTTCGGATCTCGTGAAAATTTCATAAAAAAAGTTACAGAATTGTTGATTTATTTGTCTGAGTAATCAGCGAGAACTTGCGGTATCATTAAACATTTACTGATAATATTAAGTTTTATTTAACAATTATGGAATGATCACGTTTGACAAATGGTTGTCAACTATTAGTGATCTAATGGAGTCATGAATTCTTGCGTCATACGAATGAACACTAATCGTATTATATTTATAGTAAATTTCTGAAGTCAAAGTAAATTCGGCTCAAAAGAAACAAACACGGTTATTTTATTTACTTTGGTTTGGTCAACTGTCAATGATTACTTCCATAGGTTGTGTGCATTTTTCAACGATTTAGGTACATATATGTACAATGTATATGGAGTCGATCGATACTTTGAACTCTAGCGAGTCATGGCTTGTCGACCAATACAAACTATCGTCTGTTTCATAACGTAACTAAGTTCTTAATATATATTGACTTGTAGAAGGTTTTTCAAGGGAGACATTTATATTTTTATAAAAATAACTATTGTAGGTTTGATTAGATTATTATTTTTTTTAACATCATGAGACAACCGTTGATCGAATGCCTCGATCAATATCTACACAAATATTGTGTGTGACGATTTAAGGTATCGCGGAATCATCCGTTCATTAAAATATTCGCCCGTTTGTAGATAAATAAAACAAAACACTATCAATATTGTGCTTTAGACGTGGAGTGGTTTGTAAACATTTCATCAAAGGGTTAGTAATAATAATATTTTCCCAATAGGTTCATCGCGATTTAGTTTATCATCATTTAATACCCATCAAAATAAGCGGAGGGTAAACAAAATCAAACTTTATACGTTTCGATTAACTAAATTTAGGAGTAATATTATACACTATATAAAATTATTATAAGTACATGGCTGAAGAAAAATGTACAGTATTTATATTATATATAGTATAGGTATG
>PVMI01080972.1:0-10206 GCA_008528875.1 Aulacorthum solani
TTTTCATTAACAATGCAAGTTTGTCAATTCGAAGTTGTCCTTGTATCATATCATATTTTGCTGCATGTTTGGTACCAAAATGTCGTTTTAAATTGTATTTTTTCATCACTGCATTTGATTCTTGACAAATCAAACATATTGCCTTTTCTTTAATTTGAATAAAAAAATAGTTATTGGACCATTTTTCTTGAAAAACACGACTTTCATCCGAGATTTTACGTTTTTTACTGACCGACATATTATACAAATATTACAAAGAAAATGTATGACTTTTACACAAGTATTATATTATTATATTATTATTTCACACGAGTATTATGCTCGTTCCACAATCGATTACGAACTAACAAGCAACAACCAACATTTATCTCTAGGTAGGTAATTTAATTTATCTTATCACATATTTCCGATAGCGATGGCTTAGCCGTTATAATTTTATCGAAATAGAAAATATACATGCTTAATTTCAAATGTGATCGCGGGCCGCATATTATGACAACGCGGGCAATGGGTTGAAGACCCCTGGTCTAGAATAACCAATATGAAAAACAGAAATGTCTAGCGATATACTACCATGCATACTTTAAGGACTTGTTGTTGTGTGTTTCTTCTTAGATAATAATAAGAGTAAAATTAGCAGCTTGTGGTTTTAAAAACAACCAACCTCTATCAAAAAAATTCTTCATACTATATCAGCTATGTGAAGAACAGTTGAGTAAACAGGTGCATTACGATTTTGGTCTACGTAATATATTGGCAGTTTTGCGTACGCTCGGCACTCAGAGGAGAAGCAACTCGAGTGAACCCGAAGAAACAATACTCATGAGAGTATTGAAGGGAATGAACGTTTCAAAGTTAGTCGATCAGGACGAAACTATTTTTTTGTCTCTGATCGAAGATTTATTTGTTGGCATGAAGTCGACGTCGTCTACATACAAAGATTTACAAACAGCCATATTGAGCTCGTGTGATGAAAAACAGTTGGTCAACCACCCTTCTTGGAATTTAAAAATCATTCAAGTACTATACTACCAAAATTGTCTATTATATATTATTATTGGAATAATTGACTGTATAGGGTGGCTTGTATATTTTATTTTCAAGGTATACGAAACTTCTTTGGTACGTCACGGGCTGATGATACTAGGACCGACCGGGTCAGGAAAGACCACTGCTATTCACTGTCTCCTTTCAGCCTTAACCAAAACTGGACTGACGCACTTCGAGTATCGAATGAATCCCAAAGCCATAACAGCATCTCAGATGTTTGGGAGATTGGACGTGGCTACGAACGATTGGACGGATGGTATATTTTCTACCCTCTGGAGGAGAACGTTAAAGGTTTGTTTTTGTTTTTTGAGATGATAAATTGTATTAGTTTCGTATAATCATGGTGTCTACCATACTAAAATCTATTATACCCGTACAATAATTCAATCTTAGCTGAGTCCAGACGAATACTGTTGGATAGTATTGGATGGTCCTGTGGATGCAGTTTGGATAGAAAATTTAAACTCCGTCTTAGATGACAATAAAACGCTTACATTGGCGAACGGTGATCGAATCGTCATGGCCCCTAACGCCAAACTTTGTTTTGAACCAGACAACGTGGACAATGCTTCTCCGGCAACCATATCAAGGATGGGAATGACTTTTTTCTCAGCTACCGTGTTATCATGGAGGGTGATATTTGGAGTAAATATATAATATCACGTTACTGTTTTTATTTTAAATCATATGATATAATACTTATTAATCATAAAGTGGTGACCATCTCAAATAACTCGATAAGTACGTTGTCGTATAATATCACTATATCATAAAAATATGGTATTTTTTAAAAATTGTAATAAGTATCGTTAGACACACCTTATGATCATGTATTTTAACTTTTGATCAAACCACTGCTAAGTTTTGATTTTAATGAACAATTTATAATTTTATTTTGTTAATTTAGAGGACAATTATTTTCTAAACAGTTTTTCATTTCACGGTAACTCTATTCCTCTCATCTAAAAATTATAATAACTTATCACTGTTATCACTCAGTATAAATATAAGAGTATGTATCTGTGATTATTTTTACTATACATGTCTGAGCTAAATACATGAGTTTTTTTGCATCATATTCAGGTATAAAGTATTAACGTCAATGAAGTCAATAAATTGCATTTTTCTACAAAAGATTTTAATACATAAATCACACATACGTTATATCATATTATATAAATCATTATATTTCAGGGATGGGGAAAAACCAAATCTGCACATCTATCCAATTGCTTTCAAGATATATTTGATAATTCTTACAACGAATTATTAAAAATGCTTCAATCTAGGCTTTCACCCAAGATGGCTTTATTGGAACCCCATTACATTCATCAAACATGTGATCTACTCGACGGACTCTTAAGCATGTTCCCTGAAGAACAAGGTACATATCGCTGGATACAGTAGTACATATAATATTAAATAAAAAATAATAATTAAAGCTATTGAATAATACATTTTAATAGATTTATCAGAAAAAATTTTATCACGTTTATATACATTTGCGATCATGTGGAGCATAGCTGCTGTGTTAGAGTCAGACAACAGGCGATTACTAGAAGAATTCATCATAAAAGACTTGGCAGGGAAAATTGAAATACCAAAACTTAATGTAAGTTAATTCACAGAAAGATTATTTGTTAGTTTATAAAAATCATTGAATCGAATCAATATCATGTTTTTCATAGGAAGGAGAATCGATTTATGACTACACTATTTCAAAATTAGGCGAATGGAAACACTGGGAAACGTTGATAGAGTCGTACACGTACCCCAGTGATTATATACCTGTGTACGGTGATATATTAGTGCCTAATTTGGACAACGTGCGTACCATGTTTCTGATAACTTTGATAGCGAATCAAGAGAAAAACGTTCTGTTAATTGGCGAACAAGGTACTGCCAAGACGGTAATGATCAAGTGTTACATGCAAGAGTTTGATCCCGAGGTGAGAACGAGCAAAATGCTCAACTTTTCCTCGGCTACAACTCCGAACATGTTTCAAGTGAGAAAACTCATATTCTATTCAAAAGTAGTCGTTAATTATTTTTAAAAAACTCTATTTAATCACTCCAATTAGAGTACTGTTGAAGGTTATATGGAGAAAAGATTTGGTACCACTTATGGTCCACCAGGTAATCGAAAGATGACAATATTTATTGATGACATAAACATGCCGATCATTAATGACTGGGGAGATCAAGTAATTATAAACATATTAATTTAGGATTTATAGTACATATATAAAATTAAAAAATAAATTAAATAATACTAAACATTATTAAGATTTTAAACATAGCTTTTGCATTTATTTTGTATTTCTAAAATATTTTTATGAATACCTTTATTATACTTATCAATTACATTTACACTGACCGACATGTCTTACTTTGTTACCTACTAAACTTTCCTTATCTGATCTCAACCTTTACAAATATAAAACTAAATATAAAGCTATTTATTTATAAGCTATTTGTATGACTCATTTGGTTTTAATACATATAGCTATAGGACTCAGCCTAAAATTGAAATACCAATTATGATCTATGATCCCAATTTTAAGTCCTTCGCATCATTTTAAAAGCTTTGTTCTACGTTTCCAATAATCTTTTCCCAACCCTAATTCATCGTTATACTTAATTTTTTTAAGATTATTTCAAAACTTCCCAAAAAATTTTTTACGGTGGACAAAAATCGAAAAATAAATATTAAACTATTAATATCATACTACGTATGATCTTTTTGACTCAAATCCGGCCAGGTGACAAACGAAATCACACGTCAGCTGCTGGAGAATAAAGGGTTCTACTCACTGACCAAGCCCGGTGACTATATCAACGTTGTGGGTGTGAACATGTTGGCCGCCATGATCCATCCGGGTGGTGGCCGAAATGATGTGCCACCCCGACTCAAGCGTCAGTTCTGTATATTCAACTGCACTCTACCATCGGATACATCTATGGACAAGATATTCGGGGCACTGGGCTGTGGATACTTCTGCGAAGAGCGTTTCAACGACCCGGTCGTACAGTTCTTGCCCGGCCTGGTGGTGCTCACCCGGATCGTGTGGCAGAAGACTAAACAAAAACTACTGCCCACCCCGGCCAACTTCCATTATGTGTTCAACTTGCGTGACCTGTCCCGCATATGGGAAGGTATGCTGCAGGTGTGCTCCGCTGAATGTCCGGACGTCCAAATGCTATTACGATTGTGGTGCCACGAGCTGCAGCGCGTTATCTATGACAAGCTGACCAGTATTCAGGACAAAGACTGGTTCATAGAGACGGTAAAATCCTCGGCTGAGAAATTCCTCAGCCATGAAAACTACGTAATGATGCCGGCTAATATGAAAACAATCGTTTTTGTCGACTTTATGCGTGACATGGTTGACCCGACTGGTGACGAGCCCGATGACTTCGAACCCGAAGTCCCCAACATTTACGAAAACATTGAAGAGTACGTTTATAATATTTGAATACTTATATACATATTTTAGTTTAAGATGTTCTCCTGGATTTTTTATCTTACGGTTTTTGCGCATTTTGTAGTTTTGAAGTATTAAAAGATAGAATGATGATGTTTATGGGTCAGATGAAAGATGCGACTCGTGGTTCTGTAGTGGATTTAGTCTTTTTTAGGGACTGCATGGTCCATTTGATTATCATATCACGTATACTGAGAATACCTCGTGGAAACGGTCTACTCGTGGGTGTTGGAGGTTCAGGTCGGAGATCGGTGACCACTTTGGCATCGTTTATCGCTAAATATAAACAACATTCGATCTTCTTAACAAGGTAATGATTGAATACTTATTGTTATATTTATAGTATATTCTATCATTATTAATGAGATAACTGTATGCAATCAATGTTCTAATGGATTTTAATTATAAAACTGGTTGTTCATTTTAAAATTTGTAGGTCATATAATATCAATAATTTCTTGGACGACATCAGAATACTTTATAGATTTGCCGGAATTCAAGATATGAAAACTACCTTCGTGTTCACAGATAACGATATTAAAGAAGAGTCTTTTCTCGAGTATATTAACAATATATTGAGTTCTGGGGAAGTTGCTAACTTGTTCCCCAAAGATGAACTAGAAGAAATGTTGAATAGCATAACTCCATTGTTTAAAAAGAAATTACCCAAAGGCAATCCATCTATGGATAACTTGTACCAATTTTTCATTAAGCAAGCTATGAATAATTTACATTTAGTTCTATGTTTTTCACCGGTAAGTATATTTCAACTTATAGATACTCTTAATATTGGAGTGCTTTGCATATAGACTCACATAGATTTTTTACTATTTAAAAATAAGAGATTAATTTATATTCCTCACAAATGATGTGCATTGAAATATTTAACGTTGGATTACGTTAAAATACAATGTTTAAAAAAAACAATTTTAATGTTTTAATTTTGAAAGATTTATTCGTGTTTGTATTGTTTATATTCATAAAAACAACTAGAATGAAATTAGGTCATCTCTTTATACAGTCTTCAGGAGAAGAAAATTAATTGAACTGTATGCAATTTGTTTTTTATATACAGGTTGGTGACAGTTTTCGTATGCGTTCTTTAAAGTTTCCCGGTATTATATCTGGTTGCATCATCGATTGGTATACCACATGGCCATCGGATGCGCTGCTAGCAGTATCTCATCATTTTCTAAACAATTTTCCAGTGGTTGGTACAATAGAGGAAAAATCATCGTTGATACAATTACTTGGTGTCATACACGATAACGTTGCACAAGACTGTATAAATTATTTCCAAAGGTACGTGTCATTGTATTTTAGATATTTGTTTTTTATAATACGCAACAGCTGAAAATTATCATTTAATGCAAAAACAGTGTCTAGTCACAAATGTATTTTTATCATAATAAAATATAATTTTAAATTGAAAAATTGAAAAATTACACAACAAATGACAACGAAATTATTTGCAATCATCCGTTAAACAGTATACTTATATGATTTCTCTCAAGGTTTCGTAGAAAAATATTTGTAACACCAAAGTCATTCCTTTCGTTTGTGGATGACTATAAGACTTTGTACACAAAGAATATATATGAAATTGAGCAGATGAAGAAGCAAAGAATATTGGGATTGGAGAAACTCGCCGATGCTTCAATACAAGTAGAAGTGTTAAAAGAGGAATTGATAGAGAAAGAAAAGGAAATTGTCATTGCAACGGCAGCTAGTACAGAGGTAGAGTTCTGAAGACTGTTTACTGATGTTTTCAATTTGTTATATTTTATAAATCGGCTCCACAGGTAACGACTAAAGTGAATGTCGTAGTTAAAGCTGCAGAAATAAGTAAAGCTGAAGTCGCTGTTGTGAAAGACAGAGCCGAGTTGTTATTAAAGAGCATTTCAAAAGAGAAAAAGACCGCCGAAATAAAACTTGCTAAAGCTAAACCCGCTTTAGATGCTGCTGAAGCAGCTTTATTGGTACAGTTAAAAATTATACTTAGTTAAATATCATAAACAATTTATAAAGCTTTATGCCTAGTTATTCAATTTCAGTTTAAAATATACAAATAAATAGTTAAATCAATAGTTTTAATTTCTTTAATAACAAAAAACAAAATTAATTTCTAGACACTAACAGCAACTGATATAGCAACCGTTCGAAAATTGGGCAAACCCCCTTACTTAATTACGGTGATAATGGATTCCGTACTCATATTTTTTCAACGAAAATTACCGAAAGTCATAATAGATCCAGTTAAAATGTTTTTAGAACCCAATTGGAAGGAATCTTTAAAAGTAAATTGTGTACCACAATATTATAATAACGGTAAAATTAATATTTATATGATTATTTTATTTTAGTTAATGTCTGACACCAGATTTCTATTCAATCTACAAAATTTTCCGAAAAATCAGATTAATGGAGAAACAATTGATCTATTGCAACCATATTTCAATTTTCAAGATTATACATTCTCAAAAGCAAAACTGGCATGTGGAAACGTTGCCGGACTTCTTAGTTGGACATTGGCCATGTCTGATTTCTATAATGTTAACAAAGAAGTACTTCCATTGATAGCTAACTTAGCTAAGCAGGAGGGTAAACATATCCAAGCTAAAGAACAATTAAAAGCTGCGGAGACCATTGCTTTTGAAAAAAACAAAGAGTTGTTAGATGCAAAACGAAAGTTAAATATAGCTTTAAATTCACAGCAAGTCATTCAGACCGAAGCAAATAAATGTAAAAACAAAATGATGTCAGCAACAGCACTCATTGAGGGCTTAGAAGGAGAAAGAAAGAGATGGAAACAGCAGTTAGCTGGTTTTAATTTAGAAATTAAATATTCATTAGGAGATATCGTAATACTGACAGCATTTTTAAATTATTCCGGGCCATTCAACCAAGAATATAGAATGAACATTTTGCAATCGTGGTATGATCAATTAAACGAGAGGAGCATTCCTAATTCCCCCAATTTAAATGTGACTGAAAAATTAGCTGACCCTCCAACTATTAGCGAATGGAATCTCCAAGGACTGCCAAATGATGATCTATCAATTCAAAACGGTATTATTGTAACAAAATCTTCAAAATACCCAATTATGATTGATCCACAGAGTCAAGGAATAGCTTGGATTAAAAATAAAGAATCGGTAAATAACATGATTGTTACTTCCTTTGATGATAAATATTTCAGAAATTATCTTGAAGATAGTATATCGTTAGGAAAACCATTATTGATCCACGATATACTGCAAGATGTCGATCCGATAATTAACAATGTTCTAGAAAAAAACTATTACGTAAAAGGTAAAATCGTGAATGTATTATTAGGAGATAAAGAAATTGATGTGAGCAACGATTTTCGATTATATCTCACTTCAAAACTTGGAAATCCATCATTTCCTCCTGAGCTCTACGCCAGATGCATCGTTATCGATTTTACTGTAACTATTAAAGGATTGGAAGATCAATTGTTAAGTAGAGTTATCGAAATCGAGAAAAAAGAATTAGAACAAGAACGTATTGAATTAATATCCGAAGTGACTTCTCAAAAACGAAAAATGCAAAAATTAGAATACGACCTTCTAATAAAATTAACTACCGTAAAAGGTTCATTGGTAGACGATGAATCGGTTTTATATACATTGAATAAGACCAAAGATACGGCTACTGATGTTAGTGAAAAAATAGAGGTGGCAAATATGACACAAGCTTCAATAAGCGTGATGCGTGAACAATATCGTCCAATTGCCACTAGAGGTTCAGTCCTGTACTTTTTAATAGTAGAAATGGGATTGGTAAATCCTATGTATCAAAACTCATTACAGCAGTTCTTAGAACAGTTTGATGTGTCATTATCAAACTCCGATAAAGCTGTTATGCTCGAACGTAGAATAAGCAATATCATTGAATATTTGACTTACGCTATATACAAATACAAGTGCCGTGGCCTGTACGAAGTCCATAAAATCCTTTTTACGATACTTATGACGCTCAAAATAGATCTGAACAGAGAAAAAATAACTAGAACTCAGTTTGAATATTTTATCAAGGGTGGCGCTTCGGTTGATATGAGTTCTATAAAGCCCAAACCCTTCGATTGGGTGACTGATATTTGTTGGATGAACTTAGGTTTACTGCAAACCATTTCCCCTTTCCAATCAATATTATTTGCAGTTGAAACGAACGGAAATGCATGGAAAAAATGGTACGAGAAAAGTAATCCGGAAAAAGAAAAAATGCCAGATGGATTTGACAGACTTGGTGTGTTTGAAAAATTATTAATGGTGAGGGCGTGGTGTCCAGACAGGACGTTGGTCCAAGCGTTTGCTTACGTCGAAGAATCATTAGGGCCTCAGTTCGTGGAAACAGTAATGTTTGACATCGAAGAGATGTACCTCGAATCCAAAAGTACTACGCCGATGATTTGTTTCTTAAACATGGGTTCTGATCCAAGTAGTCTCATCGAGAACACCGCGAAAAAATTAGAAATACCGTTCAATTCTGTGTCTATGGGACAAGGACAAGAAGTACACGCCGAGAGGTTAATGAAAGAATGTTCAGTCAACGTGAGTATTTTATATTAACATATGATATAATATACTGAGAGACCTATTTAACGTAAGACCACTCATCATTTTAAAAACTATTAAAGTTTTTAAAAATATTGTTTTAACATACCTAATTTTAAGTTGTTAAAAACCAACCTTTTACTTAATATCCGTGACATGTATGTTTAGGGTGGATGGGTACTACTTCAAAATTGTCATTTGTGTTTGAGTTTTATGCAAGAAACGTTTACATATATAAACACAAATGTGGCCAAGTCTAGTCAAGAAAACTTTAGGATATGGATAACCACAGAAGTTCATCCAAAATTCTCGATATCACTTTTACAAATTTCTATACATTTTACGTATGAGCCACCAGAAGGTAAAAATACTAAAAATAATTTTTTTAAATAACCAACCTGGTGAAATTGTAGCAACTTATTCAAACAGAAGAATTTATTAATTTTATTTACACGTCATAATTTAGTTTGAATACTTATACCATCCAATTTACACACAGTGACAGCTTGTCGGAAAAATAAAAGAAAAATCATACAGTAATATATTATATTGTATTTCATTGCATATTTAGGATTAAGAGCCGGATTAATGAGAACTTTTATCAATATGGGCGATGACACTTTGATCTACTCCAGCATACCTCAATACAAACCAATATTGTATGTGATTTCCTTCCTCCATTCTGTAGTTCAAGAGCGAAGAAAATTTGGGCCCGTCGGTTGGAATATACCTTACGAATTCAATACATCAGATTGGTACTCTTCAACTTTATACTTACAAAAAATGGTCGATGAAATGGAACCCACCTCTGAAATTAACTGGGTTGCCTTAAGGTAAATTACTATAAATTATGTTGGAAGGGGGTAAGTATTGTGAAAACAGTTCATCCCCGTGTGGTGATACCACAGTAAAAGATAAGTAAACTACAGTGGTCCAGGATCTTATAGGTAGCACTCTAAATAATGTGTTATAGTTAAATACTATAGAAAATTTATTTGATGATAGTTATAAATAAATAGGTGATTAAAATATTTTACCTGCGTGTTTAGTAGTATGTGACTATACCAATAATGATGTTCTAGAGAGAACGAAAA
>PVMI01081041.1:2307-14782 GCA_008528875.1 Aulacorthum solani
CCACACGTATAACCACGATACCATAAAGTTGGATCCGGTTCAACTATTTTCGTCCGAAAGGTTTACTTCGGGTGATAGCAGCAATCACAAATTTAAAAATATTAAACATATCATAATATTGAATCATATAAAATAATTCTTTAAGTGAGTTCCGTTTCCTTGCCCTTGAGTTCCATGAAAAAGTTTATCGAAGTGTATTAATACGCAAGACGGCTATAAAACAACATTAACCGTGCTTACCGAAGTATTTTCAAGGAAGGGCGTGTATGCACAACCGTATACTTACGTGCGTGTACAATATGAACGTTCACGTACTCGCGAACGGTCCAGTGGAAACCCGCCATTAATCATTTACACGACGATACACAGAATATGCTTAAATTATTATATAACCGAGATTTTCAAGGAAGAAATTGGAGTGTTCGGAACAATTTTGAACGTTTAAGAAGTTATACGCGTGCAGAGTATACAAGCGATACGCACCCACTCGTATCGGACTCAGACTTAGATAAGAGTCGATACGTAACTATTCCTTGTCGATAAGAATCAAATTTTTCTTCTTGGAAATCTTTCATGACTTTCATTTTTTTCCATACGAAAAACGTAAAATAAAATGGATAAAATAATAATGCATGCAATAAAATATACAGGGTGATTTTTCAAGCATACTTGTCCTATTTTTTTACTTAGATTATGCATAATATACTAAAATTCAGATTTTCGGAATTTTCAAATACACACGTAGGCCTTTTTTCGAATCATTGACATTTTCATACCACTTAAGGATGATCCAGTGACAATTCAAACTTCAGTTTTTCAAATAGAAACCTCCCTTTTTAATTGTTAAGCAGATAATATTTTTTTGGAGAATTTTGATTAATCAAAATCAAAACTAAAGCTAGTAGGTTTTCAGTTATTTTTCTATTTTGTCTCAAGACAAGGGCCGATAACTCATATATTATGCGATAATGGAATAAGAATTTAGTTACAATCACTACCAGTTTCGTAATTAATATTATACTTTATTAATGATTACTCATTTCCATCAACTATTCTTAATAATGTTATTCAATAATTATCTTAAACTCGTTTAAGACGAGGCCCTTCGATGGACCAGCTAAAAAGAGAGTTCCTATTATAATATAATGTAATGTCTTCTGCATTAATTATAGTATTAACTATTATAGGAATCTAGACCGGACTGGCTAAGAACAGTGTCCTATGCAAAATTGTATTTACTGTATTATTAATTGTTATTTATACGTTACATTCACCATTTTTGATGTTAATTAGGCACGAAAATGTGAAACAAAAATTGAATAACTTGAACTATTGGTTACTAATAGTAACTTAAGCAATTGGACCACCATAAATAGAACAATAATTAAAACATATCTGTGAGAAATATACATATACCCAATGTTGACAGTAAGGATATGCCGGTTTTTTGAAATGACATTCCTAATTTTATTTAAAAAAATAGCGTGGGTATAATCTTCGTAATTTTATTATTATTGCCTTATTTTTAACTTAGGTACATATTATTTTTTATATCAGATATAGCTATCCCGCACAACATGGTCCGTGTGAGAAAGATTTGTTTTTATTTTGTAAACACATTTGAGACTTGAGTTAAAGAAAATACAAGTTTTTACTATAGTTTGCTAGTAGGTATCTATAACAATATTATAAAATTATGCAATCAATGGCAACCATTTGCTTGAAAATCCCATTGAAAAACTATATTTCAGTTTTCCTGAATTTTTCATTTGTCTATCTTTTCTTTCCTTAAAAACCTCATTATAATTACAACGATCAATAAAAAAAAATTAGCCCACTCAGTCAAGCCGTTCTCGATTGATGCTGTTACACACAAACTGCTTTTTATTAATATTATATAGATTATATGACTATTACAACATTTCAAAGTGTTTGTACCTTGTGATCATTTATAAAAACGTTTTTTACGTATTATGTTAATAGGTGTTAATTTATGTTTCCGACAATACCAAATTTTTTAACAAATTTACACCTATTCTATGGATATAATTATAAAAATATATAATCTATTATAATATCATATTAAATTATGTGCTTAAATACCTAACCGATTACCGGCTGTTATGTCTCATGAATTATGTTTCTTTTTTCTTTTCGATTTATGTTCAATGTGCGAATAACTAACGTTTTCGTTTTTTTTCATTAATCGTTTTTATTCATTTATTCCTGATTGTCTAGCGTATTTGCAAATTAGTATACAAGACATTTAATGCTTCTTACGAGTTTTCAATCTATACTTTTCTGCAACCTACCTACTGTTTCACAATAATTTTAATAAAAATGATTTATAGCAATGGATCCAAAATGTTAAAAATATGTGCAATTTCAATTCTAAATCTTGGAAAAATAATTATGGGTACCTAATTACTTTTAATTAGTTTTCAACTTCTTAAATGTTATTGAAGTTTAAATATAACAAATGCAATACAGTAACAGTTAGGTACCAAGTTAGGTATATAATTTAATATTATTGGTAAATAGTAAGTAATAGTCATTGTTATTTGCACCGTTATTTGTAGAGTACCTAAGAAATAGCAAAGGTTGTGATTACTATAATTCTACTTCTAAAAAATTGAAATTCCTTATCATTATAATTACATAATAGGTGTACTCACGTCCTACAAATTAAAACTGTTAGTTGCTTAAACATTTTGTTGATTTCCAAACAGAAATCAATACCCATGCAATATACCTATACAGTGTTTAGGTAGCTATGCTTTAAACAACTCATTTTAAACATGTGTTGAGCATGAATGCAGGTATTAATAAAGTTACAATGACTAAAACATTTTAAGGTAAAAATCACTATGAATATTGAAATGTTGGTAAATACATATTGCAAATAATTTATTTTTGTTTAATTTCCAAAACATGCAGTCTGAGCATTTTTACAAATCTATTTTTAAGTTTATTTAGTTTTGTTTATAATTATGATTTTTTTATGACACAATAAGAAGAATAAATAATTATGTAATCGTTATGTCTTAAATTTAATTTATTTGATCAAGCACATTGCTTTAACCGAAAAAACCTATTTTCAAAAATTATTCAATAGGAATACATAAATGGTTTTTCCATTTGTATTCCAAGCATTGGTTACAAAAGTTACTTTCAACCTTAAGTAAATTAAGTTATATTTACATACAAATTTGTATCTTAACTCAGTCACTCAATTTATATTTTTGAATAACTTTAAAATAAATTAGTTAACTTTTTTTGGGATAATTTAACTGTGACTAGTTTTGAAAAAATGTTCTGCTTAGTTACTTGCCCAGCTTAGAACATTATTGAGTCATCACACACGGCATTTTTAAATTTGAACATTTGCCTATTACATTATAATAAAGACATTAGAATATATAAGGTAGATATTTATTGTATATTTTAATAGGTATTTAAGAATTATTAAAAAAAATTGTTTTATATAAATCCAAAAGGAGCTAAATTGTGTTGTTTCGTAGATAAATATGGACTTATGATTAACTATAATAGTTATACTTATATATATGACATATGATATAAATATATATTAATAATATTACACATACATTATTTGATACATTTTATATCCACTCAATACACATGAAACTTAGTATAAATATGTTTACATAGTTTATAATATAATAAAATAACTAAAGTTGACAATAATATTTAAATATGGAAATTATTCAATAGGGTACAGCACTATTAAAGATTATAAATTACTGATATATCACAATATGTTAACTTTGATAGGTAAGATTTTAATAAATACGATTCAAATAATCATTCATACAAAATACTATTACAATATACTATGATAAAAGAATAATTAAATAACGTAAAAAACAATAAATTATTACAAATTATTTTGTAAAGTAAAATGGTTAGTATATATATACCAACATATGTAAATACATATATATATAATATACATGATATATATATATACATATAATTAATACTGATGATGTTGTGTTCACTTCGAGGACTTCTTTTTTCCCTAGAAAAATAATTTTTTATCTATTTATTTAAATGTAGTTTAAAGTAGTTTTATAAAATTGTGTACATAAATTTGTAGCTAAAACATTGTAGTTCAATCGCTGGAGTATTTAGCACTTGAGCCTACAAGTAAACTATTATTTTACTAAAAATTATCAATATTTTAACTTAGCCCATCAAGCCCCTCCCTCTCCGAGAATTATTGTTGTCTGTTTTGATCAAGTAAACGTAATTGTACTTATCATATTGAACTTAACATGGCTACTTGACATTTTCACCAAAATATTCTTAAACTAGAATTTTCTATAAGCACATAGTAATATTTTTGTAAATGCTATGCACATTTTTGTGATTTTGATGAATTTTGTCAAAATTAAAACTTCAAACGTTTAAAAACAAAAAAATCATAAGCTTTTGGTAAATATGTCAAGTATCTAATGTTATTCGTACATCGTTAACTTCAGACACTCATAAAAAATTACAGTGAATTTACTCTCTGCATTGTTTTTAATTACACTAATAACAACTTATGAAGAACCTCATATTAAATATTCAAGCTTTTCTTACCAAATCAAACAAAATTGTTCATGGCTTTAAACAAATCAGTGTCAAAATATTTTGAAAATTTCGTAATGAATGGACAAGGGTAAAATATACATTAAACAAAAACGTTAAGGATCTACAGTTATTATTTTTGAGTTACATCAAAAAAAACAATCTTTTGTTGAAAACCCCGTTGTGTTTTTTTTTTTTTTTGCATTAAAAACTTTGCTTTTGAAAACTAATTGGCATTGTTGACCCCCAAAGAACCAACTTATTAAATTCAGTTTCCTACCAGAAAAGATGCTGAAGTAGAAAATTTAAGCATTTTTCTGCTTCAAAAGGTGATGACAAACACAAAAAAATATATATTCTAAAATCAATACATTAGTAGCTCAGAATATAAAAGTTACAAAATATGCAATAAGTATTTACATTTTAAATCCAGAATTATGAAACAAATTTGCATCAAATAAAATTGTTCATATTAATTTTTGTTATAAATTCAAAACTGCGTAAAGACTCAAAACCCTGATAAATATACCAATGATTTTGAAGAATTAACTCACTGCTTTCATTTTCAATTGACTGTTAAGATCATCTATATGCCTCCGCTCTAACACAACTGTCTCGTTTAAACTAGCCAAATGTTCGGTCATTGCTCTAAGTTGAGTCTCGTAATTGGTAGATGTTAAGTGAAATTCTTCTTTCAGATCATCAATATGCTCTGATGCCTCATGTAGCTTTATTTCCAGATCGTTACGTACAAATATGCTATGGTCCAGACGCGTTTTCAAAGCAGTGATCTATTTAATTTTAAATATATCAATAATACTTCAAGTTTTAGTTAACAAAGAATGATTGACACATAAACAGAATAATAATATATGTAATCTCACCTCCATAGCATAAGCATTGCTTTGGCTAGATAATTCTTTATTCATGGAAATCAAATTGTTAATTTTCTTTTCAAAATAACACTTAAGTTCTTTTTCTCTAGCCATCACTCCATCATTAACCTGTAAACCCGACTCGCATTTTCCTAACTGCAAGCAAACAATATATATAATTGATTAAGATAAATAATTATAATTTATCAAAAATGAGTTAAGACTAAAAGTTTAATTTTATCAATAAATAATATATTTTCTATCGCAACACTCAAACATTTACTATACGTCCATACTTGTACAACTTACAATAATATATTTTTGATATAAAACTACCAATGTAAATTAAATAATATTTACGAAACCAGGGTAGTTTCTAGCAGCGCACATACTGTGGGCCGGCTTAGTAATATACAGCCGAAAATATTCGAATACCCTGAACTCTGAATAATTAAATATGAATAATAATAAATAATAAATATTAATATATTATTATTATTGAAAAATAGGCTGTTAACTTTTTTTGGGGCAAATTAAAATCCTTTAACTCAGTGGACCGATACCTTGAATGTATCTTGTCACATTTAGTACCCAAGCCACTTAAATAAATTAGTTAAATTTAAAATTCAATGATAAATCATTTCATATCAAAAATGATCTTGACACGCCTATGCTTTGTGTATTCCAGTTGTATACCATAAAATAATGTACACAAAGGTGCTTTAAAAGTACAAAATTATTCATAAGTATATAATAACATACAATAACTATTGTATTGTTGATGCTTACTTCATTTTCTACCGCAAATGCTCCTGAGCATGCAGAATATTTATCTTTGTATGGTATCTATAACAGTATTTAAGAATTTAGGACAATAAAATAAAAATTTTACTTTCATATACAAATTGATACGTTTACTTACACTTTCCTTTTTTTTACATAAAAGTTTATACTCATTTTCCCAATGGATTTTTTCTTGTTCTAATGATAATGACCTGTTCATCTCTTCATTTAATTTTTCGTTGTAAACATGAATAATACTTTTGTAGCTATTTTGAGAAATTGATGCTGAATTTAATTCCTCTTTAGCCTGAAAATAAATTGATGGTTGTGAAAACATTATCTTAAAAACTAATTGTAAACTATAACTGTTACTTTTTTTGAATATTTTATGTGTAACAGTGGATTTCTCATATGCCAATGCATATCCACTTGGCTATATTTATAGAAATATTCGAATTCCAATATATTTATGGCCCGTAATAGCTATTAAATGTACATAAACTGATTAGAAATTGAAGAGTAAAATTAATAATTCTATCATACATTGAAGAAAATGTATATGGTTTACTTACAGTGTGTACTGTATCATAAGCCCCATCCAGTTTCTTGATTATGTTGGTAGAATCTAAATATTCACCAGAGTTCACTAACTCTGTCAATGAATAAATAAATCGAATTGAAATCACATAAAATAAAAAGTAATATAGAATATAAATTTTTAAATACCTCCAATAGGAAACTTTAATGCCATGAACGATATTATGTTTTGACGCAAAACTGAACAATCAATGTTAAACGTATTATCTATAAAAATAATAAATAAACGATATACAATTAATTATGGAAACAATATAAAAAAAAAATTATAATTGTAAACTTAAAAAAAAAAATTTAATTAGATACATTACCTGATTTTATGAATTCTTTAATAGAATTAACACATTCAATATATTTATTTGATATGAATAGCAAAATATTTTCCATAACAATGTGTTGAGAATCAAATCTGAAAAAATAATAAATATCGTAATAATACACTTATAATTGATCCAAATAACATTGGCTTCGAAAACCATTAGTTTGAATTATATTTAAATTTTATTTACAATTTACACTTAGCTTAACATTTATATTAAGTTGTTTTAATTTATTTTGCTTTATTAAGTTGATAATATTTCTGTTTTTATAATATTTATTATTTGCATGATAGTATTAGCATTGATGTATTTATTTAAATTAATATTTATGTTGAACACATTTGTCTTATCTAAACTTGAAAAATATTTGACACAATGTGGCACATTTTATTTCCTCTATAACAAATTTAAAATATTTTGTGCGACACTAAAAGTAATAATGTAATAATTTATGCTTACTTAAATGTTTTTAAATCAGCACAATAAATAAGAATTTTTTCCAGTAAGAGAGAATTACTTTGTAATTTATTTGTCAATGGTTTAATACTTCTTTGTAAGACATGGAAAACCTGAAAATGTATTTAAAATATTTACCTAATTAAATATTTGTGTATTATGATCAATATAATAATGGTTCAAAACTATATAATGCAAGATAATGCATTATATTATTATTTTCAACAATCAATAATAAATGTAAATACAAACATCATTTGGGGTAATATCTTTGAGCAAATCTTCCAAGACATCATTAATATTTATAATAAAAGTAAGAAAAAAATGTAGAACCAATGTCACAAAGACTTTTTGTAATCTGTCTTCGTCAGATTTATAGTTAGTGTCCAAACAATCTAGAAATACAAAATTTATACAAATTACTAAAGAAGAAATTAGTTGGTTTTTATTTATAATAATATATATTATATGAATAGAGTAATAAATTGTTTTTTTGATATCAATGCTGTGGCAAAGCTTGAGTTTATAATTAGAGTAAAAAAATTAAAATTTTTTTTTGTGTAATAACTAAAAATTATAGTACAGACAATCATGTTAAATTATACTCTACACAGTAAAAATTGTTCACATTATTTCTGATAAGGAGTGTATATATAGCATGATACAAATTCCATAAAGAAAGACAATCTTCTAGAAATATAAACGTACTTATCATAATTAAATGTTTGTGACACATGTCTCTTTTACATCCTTGCACAAGTACCCCCATTTTCAGGCATCCGCCATACATAACACATGCCCTACAGTATGAGACTGCATGCATTGTCTCAGCTGGAAATTCTTTGTTGGTTTTGACTCGTCACAATGCAGCCAGACTGATAATCTATTTATCCACATTATACATACAAATATAGTATAATATTATTTTGTTGTTAATAAAGTAACATTAATTTAAGTAATATATAAATGCAAGTTAGACAGAAAATATCTATTTGTCTCATGGTTAGCTTTGCCACTGTATTAATATTCTTTTAAACAAAATAAAAATTAGATATAACTACTTCATATAATAATTTTAAAAAAAAAATACAATACTCATGGCTGTAAATTTACTTACAATGATTAGGGTAAATGAGGCGAGAATCTTCAGTGATAATTTTAGTTCTAGACTCGAGTTTATTATATAATATGTTGTACAAGCAAGCAGTAACAGAACATTTTAATGTTGTTAATTCTTCATTGAGTACTTCACAAAAATTATTCGGACAACTATTTTGTATGCCTTTGCAGTATTCAATTTCTGACATAATGAGCTAAACATAAATATCAAAATATGGTTACAGGTACTACTAAAATAAGATTAGATTAGATTAGGTAAAAAAAATCACAAACATTGTAATCAAGTTGATTTGAATTCGTGGAGTCTAATACACGTCGAATATATTGGTGCATTGAGTTGATATCTTGTCTCAAGAACTGGACATCTTTGGGTTTAAATTCATCTGTTCCTTTTCCCTTTAGATCAAGCAATTATAAATACAAAAATAAATAAATGATGCAACTAATATTCAAATGTAAAATACGAAATCACAATTTATTTTTATTTTTACAGAAGAAAGAATTCAATATAAGCATAAATAATGTGATCTACGGCCAAAAAAAAGAAATATTTAGTCAACACGATGTAACTTAAAACTTCCAAGTGATTATCCATATTGTTTTATAACATAATACATTAAAATATATTCTATATATGAACATGATACGATACACTTTATAATAATTGTGTTTCTAATCTAAATGGATTGTAATTAATGTAAAATACCTACTGGTATAATTTTATTTTTTGTTTATACAACAGTTTAGTAAAAACTTTCAACTAGAAATTGCTACAAAGCGTTATTAAAAATTCATACCATTTTAGGAACCAGAAATTGATTACAATTAACCAATGTTAGGCCAATGATTAAAGGCCTATTAAAAGTAATCATTACCAATTGATAATTATTCAATGCATGATATTAATAATATAAAAAAACTGTGAATTTTCTTATGAATAAAAATGTTTTTACAACGCACTGTGTCGTATCATACTGCTTAAATTTAATAGGTAGATAACATCTTATCTTTAAGTTGAATATATTGCACTGTATAACATTATAGCACAGTAAGTTGTGAATGCCCCTTCACTAAAAAAGTATGATCCACAATACATGTCTATTTTAGACTAGAAAAAATTGTTACATAATAATACGTAAGACAAAATTACAATAATTTTAATAAAATAATTACATTTATGATAAGCTTACAAAGAAAACTTACTTTAGAATTTACTTGAATTGTTTTGTTAAAATTCTCTTGAATTTCTGAACTACTTGTTGACATTGTATCATATTTACTGCTTTCAAACTAATTGTAATAGGAAAATTTGATAAATTAACATCATATTAAAATGTATTTAAAACAAATTGCATACTTGGTCTAGAGATTCGAGGCTCCTTTGATCCAATTTTGAAGATTTTGCAGTATAAGCTTTTTTCAATACATTTAATTGCATCCTGGCCTACAAATACATAATTTTAAGTAAATAAAATGATAATTTATTATTTATTACAAACCAATTGCTTTTAAGTAATATATTTTTTATAAAATAATATTTCACCATAATAATACAAACATAAATACATAACATAACATATTACATCAAATGTTGCCACTACGGTTTCTCCACCATAGTTGTTAATAGGTATAGGATTAGCAGCAATGTACATTAAATACTGATAAAACAGTCCAGTCCAAAAAGAAACAAAAACATAACAGCATAACAATGGTGTGCAGTCAGGGTAAGTAAGGTAAGCGCCACATGCCCACTTAAAAAAGAAGAAAAATTAATTAGTTTAATTTATCGTGTCGATTGGCAATATTGGTTTAGTTAAATTAAAATAATATAATTTATTATTCGAACATGACAGAATCACTCAGGATTTGAATTACCCAGCTCGTATTATTAGAGTAGTCGTGGCGAGGTGCGGTTAGGAGGGTTGAACACGGTTTTATGCAGCAATTGGAAGCGCTGCATTGAGCAGTTATCAATACTTTTTAAACACAATTATGCAATGATGTTAATATTGTTGTACACATACACAAAGCATAAGCTTCCATCACAGAATATTACTTGTTCAATATATACATAGAGTTATCATTTACATTTTAATAATTGTTATTCATTTTTATTCTCGGTGGTTAGTTTTTAAATTTTCTTTTAAAATAATAAATGTATGGCTTTTTTTTTTTTGGCGCTTACCAAGCTTCAATACCACTGCATGCCACTGCTACATAACCTCTATCAAACACACTAATTAATTTTAGTTTTAGGGTCGAACATATTGATATATTTACTTTGGCAAACTCCATGGCCAATTTATCATACTTCTGCTGCAGATCTGATTGCGATTTATCGGTCTTGATGGAATCTGTGTCCGACATGATGTGGTTTGTGGCTTCTAGATGAAAAAATTAGCATTATTAGATGATACACATAGAGAAAGGAAAAAACACACAAATGAGCACCCATGCGCAACAACTGTTTACTTACGAACCGACCAAGGAATGGCGTACAAAATACGATTTCAACTAACAATGGATTCCTGAAGTCTTGCAGTTTTCAGGACAGAGCTCACGAATCATTTTATTACCTGTGAGGGACGAGAGATCACGAAAGGTTGCTCTAACAGATGCATGCAGGCACCGACCACGACTACCGGTTAGGCTAGCGACAAACGAACAATTTCATGACAACCCAAACTGAGCGGTCTAACGATCGTCGAACGATTTATCGCGATGAACCCGGTCGAACTTGCCGTGTACTGATATCCACGAGTTTGACAAGAACAATGTAACTAATTAACTAGGTACTTACATGACCAAAAAATTGCTTATTAGACCAGCAAGCCGCGGCTTATCACTGCAATATTATTAATTGTCGTTATCAAAAAGAAATAGAAAATAACAAACAAATCTCTTATCAGCGCTGTAGTTATCTTACGTGGCCGACGTCGCACGGCGATCGGTGGGCGTTTTTAAATGTGGGGGGACAGCGACAGCCGCCTTTTCCAACGTATCCATATATCGACCTCATTAATTATTTACATAAACTGTTGTATTAAAGATTAAGGGGGGCGGCTGTATGGACGGGTGCGTTACGATTGAGTCTGCACCCATCGCACTATTAATTATTTCACTATTATAATATTGCGATAGCCTGTAGACGTTCTACTTGCCCAAACTTAGTGCAAAGTAGTTGACAACCGTGAAAATGTGTAGTATAGGTAACTTATTTCAGAGTAAATCATTGCTTAATAACTTGATGAAGTCTCACAATCGTCTGAACTGTGACTATTATTCCCAGGCCAATACTTTTCGATAGTCAATAAAATACTCTAAATTAAGATTAATATTGCAGCTGATTTTTATTTCGGATTTCCTGACGTGTCGCATTTTATTAGCATCCCGCTATTTGTCATTCGATATAAGTTAGGTACTGGTATAGTATTAGTGTTAGTGAGTAATAGTGCTGGATTATAGTTGTATTAATTAATATCTTATTTAACCATGGAGAATGCTTTAAAAATTATAATGTCAGAAAGTGCAGAGAAAGAATCAGCTGTGGTTTATTCACATAAATATCGATAAGGCAGCACAACGACGGACTGTTAAACTGTACAGTTCTAACAAAAGTTGAAATAATGTATTGAGCGCCAAGTTTTCAGAAAAAATTGCAAATGAAAAGCCTTAGATTCAATTTCAACTCGACCAAGCAAAATTATACGAAAAGAATTACTGATAAAT
>PVMI01081047.1:0-10028 GCA_008528875.1 Aulacorthum solani
TAAGTTACGTATTTACAGTATATACCTATATACAGTTAGATTTTAAGACTTGAAATACTTTGAGTTGGTTGCAGAGGCCTAATTTAAATTTGTTCTTAGTACTCAAGATATACCACTATTTTTTTTTTTTTTAAATATTTTAGATTATTAATAGCTAATTTACACAATTATTATGAGGTTAGACGACATAACACTTTGAATCAAGTTACCCTTGATGAGAGAGGGGGGAAGTCTTAATAGTATTAGTTATTCTCATCCTTGCATTCACTAATTTATTTGTTTTTAGCTCTTAACTATTACAACAAATAACGATGCCTTAAATCTTAAATTCAGATGTTCCAAAAATTATGATACAGAGTCTTAGGTACACAAATGTACGACTTGCTTTGCCTCAAATGAAGCCCCTACTTTAATGGGTTATTCTTATGCGCCTATAATATTAAAGATTTTTCAATATAATCAATATAATTATTTAATAAAAAATATTTACAATTCTCAAATGTTATACAATAATTATTAAGTATGTAGCGCGGTGTGGTGCGGTGTTTAGCTTCAGTCACCAAAGTGTTCTGAGTGCCAACACTCGGTGTCATTAATTCCCGGATGGGTGAAAATCCAGGTTCTTAGTGACAAATCATTTCCACACATACACGTGTTCCGAGCCAACCTTACCCTCCCCCACACTAAAAACCCAGCTTATAACCATGCAGTTGATACCATAAAAACAATGTATAAGTTATATCGTTAGTCTGATTCGATACGTTTCAACTGATATACAAATGTTTTACATTTGTCAATAATCAATATTTTAAATAAATTGACGTACCTTCATTCAAGTCAAGATTTTTTACCACTCGTTGTGATGATGTGTTGTAAATGCATAAGACGATTAATGTAATAATAAATAATATAACTTTAAAAAACATGGTATTTCCCATTTAAAAATAAAATATTTAAAAGTATATAACTTCTGAAAACTGATTCCAGTTATTTAAACAACAAGTCGTTGTATAATACATTAGGATATAATATTAATTACATATTTATATCATAGGAACTATGTCCTGTTGTTTTATTCCACCTTATTTATACTATAGACGATAGCCTTTATTGGTAGGTAGTGGTGACTGGTCAATGTTACAGTAGAGCTGCGCAGTACATACTTAAGTGAGTTATGGAAATTGCGTTTGAGCGTTGATTTCAGTGTACCCTTGAAACATGCAATATGCATTTATTAAAATTCTGGTTTCTGAAATGTTGAAGGATGCTTATAAAGGACCATATTTTAAATACCTAGACTTAAATAGATTTATACAATTTCAGGAGTGACCTGTGGCAAACAAACTTCCTTTTTCGATTACAAACACTTCTACTTTTTAGTGTACATAGTTAACCCAAATATTTTTTTTTTTAATATTGATTTATCTAAATTAAAAATGAATCGAGTTATTAACTATATGTACCTAGCTAAAATAGTCTTTGATTCCTTATAAAGTAAATATTTCCGTAATATCAAACCATTTACTCTGTACTTAATCGAAGTTTTTTGGATTACTGGTCGTTGTCGTTTAGGCACCCTCACTTTTAATTTTTGGAATCAAATCGAAGGCTGTCGACTGTTATTCATTTGTTCTGAAAATGTTGTTTTGCTATCCCTATTCCCAATTTGTAGACGATTTACGGTGGGAGTGAGAAGGAAATACTAGCTGGGGCTACTACAAGCGTTTCGGATGCTGATCAGAGGCTTTCGATTTTTATTCATTTGTTCTTGTTTGTTCCATTCCTGTTTCCGATTTACGGTAGGCCTCTATAACTATCTAGTGTCTACTATACGGCTCAGCATGTTAAAAATTGTTTTTACTTATTAGTTAAGTCGATATAATAATTATAATATTATAATCATCATCAATAGTTTTAAGTTATGACAACACTGAAATATAAGTTAAGTTAAAATAGTTTGAAATATTTGATTTAAGGTTTCTAAACATAATATTAAAACTATACTAAAATAAGTTATATCTAAAATGTGAAAATAGTAACTTAATTTAATTGAAATAAATATAAAAATACGTGGGTATTAAAAACTATCAATATCATGTATAAATAAGTATACAAAAAATTATATAATATTATCAAGAATAAATAAAATATTCAGTACCTCCATAATATTTAGTTTTTAGTTTGAAAAAATAATATTTCAATTAATTGTTTTTATTTATCATTTGTTAAACAATAATATTGTATTAATAATTAATGTATATTATTTGCATTGTCTATTTTTGAAGTTTTTTAGAATTACAACATCATTAGAAAAAATTTCGTATTTTTTATCTTAAAAAGTCATTTTTAATTTTGGACCCACTAATATTATAACAACTATATTCATTGAAGCATATCGCTACTACCCCAAAAAGTGATTATAGACTCAAACAAAAAAAAACACACATCGGTGTAAAATCAATAATTTCATTGTTCTATTTAGGATCTGAAGTTACTGTATGATAAATTATTGTTTCAAAGGACTAATAGGTGAAGTTGTAATGAGTTTATCTAGCAAAAAACCGGACTTGCATGCACTCCTGGCGAATCCGGGCAATAATTATTGTATAAGAGCGCCTTATTTTAAGGTCGATAACCAACTCAACATACAATACACCGACGATAACGACATGAGTGTTACTGACGAAGCCCTGGAAACAGACAATAATTAAAGGCAACAATAGAATACAAAACGCTCCGTATGTGAAAAGCCAATGGATTCGTGCTATAGCTGTACAGCGAGGAATAGGATGGTGCAGCTTAGTTACATTGAAGGTGGGGAAGGTATGGTGATCGGTGAAGTTAGAGTTGTTAAAATACTGGTTTTTTATTTTTGACTTTTGCATTGTATTATATCTTATAACATCATAATGTAATAGCTTAAGCAATACAATTATTGATACTTTTAAAATTCTTCAAAAAAATTTGGAAAAATTATATTAGAATGACTAATAAATAATGAAGATAACAGACAAAAAAAAATTAATAATGAGACAGTCAACAAATCAATAATAACATAATATTATAGGTATGTAGTTTTGTTTAAAGCTAAACTTACATTTCTATAAAAAAAACAATAAGTGACACATTGTAGCCTGGTGTGGCGCGGTGATTGCACTCAGTTGCGTATTTGTTTAACACTCGTCATATTACGTCTTATATTGAGCGTCTGCGGATGATATAATTTTGAAATAGGCAGGTACCTACATATTTTGTGTGAACATTTGTGAGTAAATAACAGTTGATTTAACCCCGAGGCCATCAAACTATATACAATGTATATATGTAGAAATATTATTTTAATTTAATGAATATTTGTTTATCGAGATGATGAGCGAGTTAGGTACATAGGTACATTAATTACAGTCTACAGTATTAAATAATAGTGTACAGTAGGTACCTATCCTATGTCTTCGCTGAGTATTTTTATAATTCAATATTACCGTATGTAGAAAGTCTCGTAGTCCAGCCACTACACTACCAAATACTTATGAGTTGAACTCAGTAGGCCGGAATATGAGCAGATTATGTGTATCATTCGATTTAAGGAACTCTTGATTAATAAGCGGTTTACAACCCCCATTGGTATAGGGAGATATTCAAATGTCGGAGCAGTGTCGCGCTTCTTGTAACTGTTCACCTCCACGCTACGTCAGGCTTTCGATTAGTTTCACCTCGTCGCCTCCAAAAGTTCCTCATACGAAGGAGGTGTGCTGCAAATTACTAAAATTTGCAATAGAAGGTATAACAGTAATTTACTGAGCCTAAAAAACTTCGCAGTTGTTTTATCGCGGTGGGGAGGGAAAGTTTCTAATGGCTATAAATGTCCTTCTTCTGTCGTCTTCATACCTTGACAATTGACAATATTGGCTGTGGTGCAATATGCTGTCTACTTATCTACCACCACTTTTTTGTTCAGTATCTTATCTACTGTACCATATATTTATATGTATTACGTATCATTAAAAACACACAGTTCGAAATAATCGAGGGCATAATGACCCGGCTTTCATTAATGTATAGTATTATTTACCATACTAAACTATAATATTGTTATTATACGTTTTTTAAGAGAGATTTGTCATTTGAAGAGTAGATATGTCATATGTGTAAATTATTTTGAGTAAGTAATTCATAAAAATATTTCTCTTTTAATATAAGATTAAAAAATTTAATACAAATTCCTTCAAAGGTGTGTCTACCTTTATCGAAAAAAAAATATAGTTGTATACCTATACAGGAAAGTCAAATTAAATTTTTATGAGCGTTTGAATTTCTAAAACATTGGATATTCACTCGATTTCTCATTGAACGATTTTCATGTTTTGTTATTTTATTTTATTTTGTTCCAACTAACCTTCGAATGGTAAATAAACATTGTTCATTTTATACGCCAATAGGTACATACGTAAAAATGTAAAATCAATTTTAGATTCATTCCAATTTTTTATAAGATAAACACTCGTGATGAATGATAGGGGCGCCAGATTATTGAACCATATTCGAGAATCAATCACACGAGAGACAAAATATATAAGTATAAGACAAGCAAGCAAATTTGATCATGAAACTCCCAGCAGATTTAAAAACCCAAATATACGTACATGTTTATAGGATAAATATAATTGAATTTCCATCTATTAGACAAATGTCCTATAAATAATGATGAATTAAATAAATTTAATAAAAATGAATTGGACGGGCTAAGGAATAGCAATAATTACGAAAAATAATTTCTGGAATTTGTTTTGTACCTATTTTTTTTTTAAATGGCAAATTATTTAATAAATCAAATATTTTCGAAACAGAAAATAAATAGGATGAGAAATCAATAATATTGTTAATAGAACCATATTATTGTTTTTTAATTATTATTTAATGTACTCAATTTAACTTATTTTAATATGGTATAGGTACATTTTCATTTAATAATAGTTCTAAACACGGATATAGACATCAATAACCAGGGTTCTAAGATTAACGGATGACGATAAACAAACTACATTATTGTGTACTGTACTAACAAAATAAATTAGTTTTTGCAATTAAAATAGCTATACAAAAAATAGTGTTTAAGATTTTGGCATACAGCACTAATGTAATGGTCACAAACATTCCAAACAAGTATAACAATTTAATGTTACATCAACCCCAATTATAACACATGTGAAATAACTTAAAATACATATTATTATATTCCTATTTATGTATTGCTCACCCTACTCCACCACTCAATAGATGTGAAATTAAGTCATTGATTTTACAAGTTAAAAAATATATTTCTTATGCTAACATGAAATAACTTGGAAAAAACTTCAATAAAAAATAACATTAATTGAGTTGTGAAATTTCTTTAAAACAAAAATACAAAACGTACAATGATATATTATAAAAATATTTTTTATTTTATCTTATTTCTGCAAGAAAAACTTGGTTATAAACAATAATAATATAATGCCAAAAAACTAATAGTACAAAAATTTAAAAAATAACAAAAAATTGATTTTAAGGAGATTGAAAAACAAATTGTAGTAACATTGACGTAGAACTGAAACTATTATTGAAATGGTATTTTGTATGGAATTGATTCCTTACTGCAGTGAACTATCAATTGTTCTTATGTTCTGTACTATTTACAAATAGTAAGTTACATACAACAGCAAAGTCCTTAAAGTAATGTTGTGTACAATTTATATTTATATATATTTTTAAAAAAAGTAATTTATAATTGATATCACATACATTGACCGATTTTTCATAAATTTGATACATTATTTATTAGGCAATGATTTATTTTATTAGATCATTTTTTTTTAGGAGTACAGTAGTACACCCTTCCTGCATTCCTTGCATTTTTCTTATCCATCATCAGAACTATCTCTACCAGCTTTTACTTCATTATCATATGTCCCAATACGGGTTTTCATCGGAGATCCATCAAAAGGGGAATCTTGTTTTAATGTTTCTATGTCACTAAAAATAACTTGAGCACCTCCTCCCAGGGTTTGGATGATGTCAGCCTAATAAATTACAAAACAATTAATATTAGGTTAATTAACAAATTTTATTATTAAAATAGATATTAAGTACTTTATATAGCTTAGCTTCTGGAATGCCTTGTTCATCTGATCCTTGAGTCAATAAACAATATTTTGATGCACCATTATCCAATATTGTTCTGGCATCTGTCATCTTGGTAACGGATTTGCACTTCTTCAATATGGGTTGCATGATAGTTTGCAAAGGAATAGGCACTGGAGGTTTGTGTTCAATCCAACATTCATGGGGTTCACATGATTTAGATCGTCTTGAGTGTAAATATTTTACTGTTGCTTGTGATGGCTAAATGTTAAATAATTATTATGTACTTTGCAGATAACTGTAAACATTTATTTTAAACAGTTTAGTTACCTCATTTTGGTTTGAATCTGAGGATTTATTATCCACGACTGGCTCTAGTTTGTTTAAACTTTCATCAGACAAGGTTCTTTTTACAATACGCCTGGAAAAATGGCTAGAAATATTTTCTTTGCTTTCCACTATATTTTGGATGTGTTTCAATTTGTGTTTCTTATCTTGTAATTTTGCCTGAGAATCAATAATTATAGAAATAAGAAAATTTATAATTTTGAAAATAATTTTAGGAGTGAAATTTTATTGTAGTTAGGTCAAGTTGGGAGAATCCCTAGGAGAACAGAAACCAAACAGTTTTTACTACAAAAACTTGCCAAATGAAAACCTGACAGGTAACCTGTGAGGGTATGTATTTTTGATTGTTTAAATGGTATGCTTTTACTTTTCCATAGTGCTTACTGAATATTATATGGCCGCTACACAACATAACTAGAAATGCCTGAATTTTTTACCCTTAATTAACAGGTCCTAAAACTTATAATTATTAATTAATTTATACAATTTGAGCACAAAGATGTTTGTTGAACACTTAAGATACTGAAAGATGATTTACTATTTACATATTTAAAAAGTTATGTAAATATAAACTTCTTTTAAACTTATTAGTTTAAGTGCATATATTAAAGTTTAAATACCTAATAATAAAATTACTATATGTACATTATACAAACCTCTAACTCATTTTCTTGCTCTTTCCATTTGTTTTTAAAATCTCTTGATAATTGTTCTTGTTTTTTAGTAATTTTTGTATTATATTTTTGTTTTAATAGATCTTTATCTACTCCCATCATGTTAAGCATATTGTCTTTTTCATATAACTAGAAATTTAAAATTTAAAAAAATTAACAGATAAAATATTTAGGAATTAACGAAATGTTGACTGCTGATGCAAATATGTTGTTAATCTTGGATATAGCCTATAAATGGGATTTTTTTTAGATAGGAGACATGCAATGAAATAAAACAAGGCAAGACCTGATCTAATTTCGACCCAACGTCAACAGGTTAGGTAAATTTATAGTTTTATTCAAGTATTATTTTGAACTTACATCTGATTTTAATCTTTTATTTTCACTATCCATAAATTCCAATTTTCGTTTTAATGATGCCATCTCATTTTCTAGTAAAAATGATTTGTTTTGATATTGCTTAATCTACAGACAATATTATACATATCATTAGAAATAATCATCAGTGTTAAAAATAAGTTTGGTTATAAATACTTTTTTGGTATCTTCATCTCTCAGAATTTGCAATGATTTTATTTCTGTTGTTTCTTCTGCAAAATTGCTTTCCAGCAATACAATTTTTGACCGAATGTCACTACCTATGAAAATAAAATAATCTATACTATTTTTTTTTTAGTCATTGTAAATATTTTTATTTTTATTTAAATTAAAGACAAATTAATAAAAATAATATTTATTCTGAATTACTAAAATCATACTGTTTTTAATTAATATTTCACGAAGTTCTTCCTTTATTTTTATTCTTTGATCAAGAGCAGTAACAAGTTGTTGTCTCTTCTCATCATCTAGTAAATCATCTACTTCTAAATCTGGCAACGGAGGTCCCAAATTAAAACAACTGCAAAATATATATAACGATCATTTTTTAAATACAGTCAATTAATTGAATTTACCTTCCAAAACAGTTTTCTTTTGATTCATAATTAATTTTATTGTCTTGTGGGAATCTAGTGCCTTCTTCAAATACGCATGAAATGCGGTTTATAGATTGATTCTAAAATTGTGCTTATATTAGGAACAGATATTTTAGAATTAATATTAAGTATTATCACATACATCAATGACTTTTCTTCTTCCTGGAGTCAAACCTATATCCATACGTAATGGGGTTGTTCGTTTGACTTGAACACTTCCAGATATTTCCCCAAATTGCAGTACAGGCTGCATGTAGATAGCAAAATTATTTAAATATACGGTAAAACTCGCTTAAGACCTCTCTTCAGGGGACCAGCCCTCTAGAGCATCTTATGTAGGAATTGAAAAAAAAATGAGGAACTGATTAAAATATAAAATGTATTATTCATTTTATTATTGAACATAATTTAACAGGTAATACATTTATGAATCAATAATTATTATTTTTTCTATTGGCGTTATTTAAAAAGAAACACATTTATACAAACATATTTTAATTATTATCTATTAATAAATCTATCTATTTTAGTTAGCTTGAGATTCTAAAAATGCGTTTCAGCAAGAAATTTTTCTATTATGGTAACATAACTCAATGTTTCTTCAGCATTTTCTACAGTAGAAAGTACTCCCTGAATTTTTGATAGATGTTGGAAATCAGCAGTAATTGTAGAAGTCGATACAGGATTATACCACTTAAACGAGTAACATTCCTATTTTTATTATCAAATAATTACTGAAATTTATACTAATCTACCAAACAAAAAAACATCTTTTTCAGATTAGATAGAGAAAAACCAAGCGTCTCAAAAGTTTTTACATTGACTAGTATAAGAAATGTTTATGGACCAACAGAAAACTGTGTCTTATGTGGGATAGTGTATTAAGCGGAAGCGTCTTAAGCGAGTTTTACTATACATTAAATACAATTACTATGCTTTTTATTTACCAAAAGCTCTGCAAATTCAGATATAGGATTAACACAAATCAACATTCTGATTGAACCAGAACCTTCAAAGAAACTTTTGAACAGATGTGTAAGACGTGATGTTCTGTAAGGGATTTTCTCAGCAATATTTCTTAAATTGCTAGAAGACTGATTTTCGTATAATATCTTAAGACATTGCTTCAAATTTGATAGTGACTTATTTATTTCACCTGTAAAAATGTGTAGTAAAAATTATACATAAAATAAAATAAAAAAAATTCTAACCAGCTTCTTGAAGTCTTTGCCCAGTTGTCTTTGCTTTTCCAGCTCGTTCACTCCCAGCTAAGTCAATCATAGACATTTGACTCACTAAAGTATATTTCTTATCTTGAATTATATTTACACCATCAGTATCCAAAGGTGCCTATTAAAATATATTTATACAATAAATTATTATATTGATACACAGGTTTTAAGTATTTACATCAAATTCTTCAAAATACAAAAAAAATCAGAAAAATCTCATATTTATAGAAACACAGTGATATTATTCATACAGAGATACAAATACTTGATATTATGAATTTACATTCAACAAAATCTTTTTTTGATATATATATATATTTTAAAAGAACTCACTTGTACGATTCTTACAGTAAAAACTGTATGACTGCGACTGGAGTCCATATTCAAAAAGGTTGGAGCAGTACGCTTTCTTAATTGTCCTTTTCTTAACCATTCAAAAGCTTCAACTGCATTATTTACTTCTTGTTCATTTACTCCATGCACATACATATTTCCATTAGCATCTTCCCTTATTATTTTACTGTTTCTATTAAATAACTATATAAATTAAAATTAATAATAGGTATAAAATGTATTATTTTTTACCGTCTTATTTCTCCATCAGATACATCTTCTAAAAGATCATAAACATAATTATGATATATTTCTACATAGCTAATAAATACTGAATATGCTACATC